>JAOXNN020219860.1:0-53225 GCA_028571205.2 Hydropsyche betteni
CCTATCTGACAGGAGAGAAATATTTTAACGTGGAGTGCTACTAGGCGTTCTCGCTACAATTCACTGCTTGATTCGTCCGTTAAAACAATCGATTATTTGAATGAAACTAATTAAATAAAGATTCAAAAACCAACTTTTAATATCAAAACATGAGATTACCTGCTGCAGTCGTCTTTAGGTATCGCTAAGGCAGTGCTATTAGCTATTCTAATTCAATTAATACTATTGGTAGCAGAACAAAACCTATTTACGAGTAATAAATAGAACGCAACTATTTTATTTGATATTAGCAATATTTAATTTAAATACCAAAGCTACTTAAACTTTCCGCGGAGTCGCATCTTTTCGACTGATCAATCGTTCTCTATTTACTTTCCCATTTGTATTTCTAATAAACTATGGAGATATGCCCTCTCTAACAATAAATATCAATAATATTAACAATCTCATCTAAATGTAAATAGGCACCAGACCCAGCTACTTAAAAACAATGTTAGTAGCAAATAGCTGAAAGAACAACATAATACTAAATGGAAAATACTAAATGGAATATCCATGTATGGTTGTCGCCGATATACCGATAACCCGAAACCAACCGTACGACCATCATCCCTAGGTTAAGAACTCTAACTTCATGCATATCTTGAATCTCAACTAACATATTTTAACAATGGGTTATCAAAGAGATCACATTTCAAATTGGTCCGGTACTGATTCTGTCTGACATCTATTCATAGCTAAAATTGTGGATATAAAGCCCCCCAACTTCCAAATCCTATATTTATTTAGACAGATGTTCGCAACTAAAACAACTGTGGTCAAAAATGGTCAGTTATCGCCCTAAGAACAGGTCAACTATATGCAGAAGTGCATCCCACTCGACAATTACTTCTGTTTCCTCTCCTATAATATGGAGAGCTGCTCTAGTGACATACTTTTCTTCAATCTTAGGGGAGAGTTCAAGTCCAAGATAAAATTCAAAACTGAGATTCTAGAAATCGATACCCCCGACGGAGTGCGCGTGTTAGTGTTGTGCCCGGGTGAGGGCACTTGGATTCTGGTCACCCCAGATTCAAAGTAGCCTATTGTGCAGAAATACCCATTCGAATCAGCCTATGCTTTCGACAGTAGACTGTTCTGCTTCTCTGAGAGCAAGATATTCGGTATTTATGAAGTTGTGTCTACCGAAGGCAGTAAATCTGTTAAGGTGACTTTCGTAAATTACTCTGAACCCAACAATCCACCCGTTCGTTCCGAAAAGTACAATCATGGAACTTTTAAGATCGAGCCATTCAACTATAAGGACAAGATTGTTGTGTTTAAGCCGAATATAGAAAATAAGATAGCATGGGAGTCCCTCAATTTTATTAATGGTGAGAAAAGACCAGTCGAAGCTGAGAAACCCGATAAAAATGATGCCTTTACTCTCAGGGCGATCATCTAGATGGATGCTGACACTGTTCTAGTTGTAGCGGACACCGCTAAGACTGACAACAGGTTTATGATATTCAATCTGAAGGCAACTGGAGGTGCCAAATAAATCACCTCATACCCAGTCAAACTCCCAGAGTGTGTGTACACTATCCTACCAACCCTAGCCAATATCTTCGTGATTGTACTACCGTTTGACGAAACAGGAAAGTCGACACCCAAATTGATCCAGATCGACAAGGAGAATAAGCAGAAGGTAGCCTAAACTGTCTGTCAGGTTGATGCTTTAACCACCTTCTCAGCCAATGTTTCCAGCAGCAGTGCAATGATAACAACGGTAGACCCACTTTACACCAAATCCACTTCAATCACTCTGGTAACTATCCGGTCGGTATCGCATAGGGAAAGATTCGCGTATATGTTGAAGGAGGCTTCAGGGTGGAAGATGGACACGGAAATGGTGAACAACATTTGCGATATGGTAGCAGAATAGAACTGGTGATCAGTTTTAAGAATATTTAATGAAAAAAATTATAGTATCGGCAGATTGTAGGGGGGATTTCGAGTTCCTGTTTAAGAAGGTGGAGGCACTGCATGCGAAGAATCGTTTCGATTTTCTGCTTTGTGTGGGGGAGGTACTTGGACATGGGGTATCATCGGCACTAAACCAGCTTTTGGATGGTAAGATTAGTGTTCCTCTACCAACCTACTTCATAGAAGCTGGGGAGATGGCCTCAACCCTGGGATGTCTCTATCCGGAGGGGAAGGAACTGACGAAAAACTTTACTTACTTGGGTAGGGCAGGAGTTAAAATTATCGCTGGTACTAAAGTCGCTTACCTAAGTGGTATCCAACCTCCAGACCATAAGCTATATGAGTAAACGTAGTATTCTTCAAAGTACTACAATAGTCAAGATGTAGAGAGATTGGTCAACAGTTCGAATTAAAATATCGACATACTGCTAACCAACTAGTGGCCGATAGACTCCAGTATGAACCCTCCTAAGACCATATCTTATGGATGTCAATATGTTTCTGGTTTGGTGGATACCATCAGCCCCAGATACCACTTCTCTGGGCTAGAGAATATCTTTTTCAAGAGAAAGTAATACAAGAACAGGAAAGGTTACGCCACTGGGTTCGTATCAGTTGGACCACTGAACAGCGACTACAAATAGAAATATTTATATGCTGTCCAGATGACACCCTACAGTGAATTAAATTTAAACGAGATTGAGGTGCCTAACTAGTTGGATCCCAACCCTTACTAAAAACTAACCATTTAGGTACTCAAGCCGAGGTTAGATACTACCAAGTAAAGGACAGCACTCCTATCATCCAACACAGATTTCAAATAACCTCCGCTTATATTCTTTGAAAGGTTCAGCTAGGATACTTATGAAAGCTAGATACAAGAGTTTATTGAGAGGTGGGGGAAGACAAAGAAACTGGAGATATTCTTTGATGATAAGAGGAGGAGACATAAGGGTAGTGGGATAGTTGTGTTTTAGCAGGTGGAAATAGCGAAGAAATGCCTGAAAGAGAGTGAACAGTATTCGTTGCATGGTAAACGCATCAAGTTTTCTATTAGGGACCAAATCAACCAATACACCGATAGTAATTGCTGGTTCTGTAAGGAGTCACAGGTATTCGACCATTCTTTGGTGTTTCATTATGGGAAGTATTCGTATCTGGCTCTCGATAAAGGACCAATCAATAACAACCATTATCTAATGGTGCCTCTATCTCATATTGGCAGCCGAATTACCCTTGATAAGGGCACCAACTAATAGATTGGAAGGGTATTGGGCAGACTACGCACTAAATTTTTGTAAAATAAGTAGGCTACTGTCTATTTCGAGCGCTATCTCAACCTCTCCCACTCAGTTAACCATTTAATAATTCAATGCATTCCGATCCCTCTACAGGACCTTCAATAAATAATACTAAAATTCTAAAAGAAGTGCGTATCCTAACGCCTTAACTTCATCAAAATCCGTTAGTCTTAGTTCAACCAGTTTGTTGGTGCAGAGTTCTATTACAGACTACAGTTTGACGACCAGATTTATGTGACAATTGTGAAGGGTAAGTCGTTTAGTATTGATTTTGGGAGGCAGACTCTGTGTGAGTTGCTGGGGCTGGGAGAGAAGATCAATTGGAAGGCATGCGTAAATGAAAGTATGTCAAAGAGGAAGATGGAAGAATTTAGGAAGATGGTCGCCGAACTGCACTTGTAATGATTGAAAAATAGAGTATCATTGAGTTAGTTGATGGGAGTTTAGGTTGCGTAGCAGTTGTCTTGCTTGTTAGAGCTATTGGTTTGCTTGTTTGGCTTTGAATTCAAGGACGAAGATACGGCCTTTGAGTCGTTTTTGTCTGTCTTAGCTGTTTGTCTTTGTTTTGGAGGTTTGTTGTTGGAGTTAGATGTAGGATTTTTGGTAGATGGCTGTTCTTTGAGAGAGAATTTTTTACTTAAGATGATGGGTTTGGTTTAGTTGGAGATAATGGTTGATACAAATGTCTTTTAATCCTTCGTAGGCTTTTCGGTAGGTGGTAGATATGGTAGATCGGTTGCAGTTTATAGATAAACGTTCGATACAACTGTCGAGTGCTTTGGATACATCCATTAAAGCTTTAATAGAGTTATTCGATAGTTTTAGGTTTATACGCTACAATTAGAGGTTGAATTAGGATTATACGTGGCTGGCTATTCTAATTTAAAGAGTATATTTGAGTTACTTAAACTCAAATTGCGTCTATGGGTTAGCTCGTCCATACTTTTCTACTTATTGCCGAGGGTGTTGTTCTCCATATAGGCCAGTAACTCAGTCATTTTATTCTAAGATTATCTATCGTATTAGATTAGGTTTAGTTAAGAGACTAGCATACTTCGGTATTTGTTTAGTGTACTTTGGAACTGATTCATGCATAAAGTGGATATCCTCCGATTTTAAGCATCGCATACCTGAATCCAGTTGGAACCTATTTGAGGAACACTATCGCTGTTGATTGCTTGACAAAAATATTAACAGATCTGCATGAGTATTCCTAAGGAGCATACACTTCCATTAAATACTTTAGGTCTAATATTTGTAAATATCTTTCTCCTCAGAGATTTGACTCTCTATAAAAACTATGGCCTCAGCTCCTAATCCTTGAGTGTTGAAAGCCTTCGAAGTTTATCCTCATCGGTGGTTGGTAGTATGAGGGTAAAACAATCTCTTTACTTGAAGTACCGTGTTAAAGTTGCTCTGACATTACTCTTATCACTAGTTTTACTTTATTTGCGGTGGGTTTTAAGGGCGTTCTACAGGTATTCATTTGGCTACAAAGGCCTTCCAGTTTAATCCTCCAGTCGAAGAGCAAAGTCTCTAACCAACCACAGAAAACTCGGAAAGCTACTAACCAACTATTAGGTCTAACTCTTCTCTCCCTTCTTAAGAAAGTCACTTAGCTGTACAACTAAACTGAGGGACTGCATAGCCTTTTAATCAATATTGCCAACACTGTTATAAATGAAGTAGGAGGATAGAAGCATAGCTAGGAGAAACACTTTCATGTCAGAGTTCTATCCCTGCTATAAAGAACCCAAGCCTTACGTATCCATGACCAGAATATTAATTTATTTGGAGTGTTTCTCAGCTTTTACTAATCTTGGCCATACCCATAGTCCTTTAGTGCAGGCATTAACCGTAGGTCCAACTTAAAACCCATCATTCTGTTACAGGAGTACTCTATTAAGTAGATAGCTCTTGCCAGTTCGATACTTCCCCACTACAACAACCACACCAATCTCCCCACCCACATCATTCTCCTCCAGCAGCCTCTTCACAGTGTCTCTATTGACTCTCATATCTTAATCACCTGACGATTACATTTGCCCGACTCAACTGAAACTAACTGAAGAGGTTCCCCAGCTCCCCTCTGGTGGGCCATACGAAGGAATTTAAATATTAAACGATATAATCTAAGTTAATTTTAATATTTTTTTGAATTCTAGATGTTTGCTATTTACGAGGCTATTGTCAGCAACTATAAGAAGGGAGTTAAGAAACGGTATGAGGAACTCACGAAGGGTAATCAGGCACTCAAATAAAATACGCAATTACTGTCTAAACATAACCTGAAGGGTCGGTCAACTAATTCGGTGATGCTCTCTGCTAAGAAAATGCCTACCAACTAGGTGCCTACTCCTAAACCCATAAAATACGACGAAATACCTATTAAAAGTATGGTTTAGAGAGAGAATGCTCGGGTGGAGCCAGTTGTGTAGGTTTAGCGTAAAATCAATGTTCCACGGCAAGCAGCGCCTCTCCTAACACCAACAACACTGCCACTCCCTACTCAATAACCTCATAAATCATAGAAGAAATAACCTTTACCGAACAGCTACGATGAAAAGCAGATTAGAAGCATACAGCCCCAGCAACAACTACCTTCATCTGAGCATAGTACAGTCGAGGTGTTCGAATGTCCCGAAGGCTGCGGTCGTTCCTTCAATAAAAACGCACTCTAAAAACACAAGAAAATCTGCAAGAAAGTATTCCAATAGAAAAGGAAGTAATTCTGTGCAGCAGAACAGCGATTCACTGAGTAGATCAAATAGGCAACTAAAACTACCAAACCTAAGAAAGAGAAATAGGAAGAGCAAGTGCCAGGTCAGATGCCTAAATGGAAGCGAGACAGCCTAGTATTTTCTGCCAACATCAAACGAAACAAGGGACAATAGCTCACCGCCTAATAATAATAAGTCCTAAGGTACATTGAATGTCGGTTCTGCAGTAAACTCATAAACAAGGATATAATGAAGAAGCATATAGCTACCTGCGACAAAAGAGCAAAGAAATAATGATGGTTAATGGGGTCAGGGCATTGGCTTGAATTTTCGGAAGTTACGATTGGCTGATACCTTCACTATGGGCTGGTTGCGCTGTTTCACCTTCTAGTTGTATGTGTCGTCGATCTATTAGTCGTATTAGTTGCCGCTGTCCTAGCCTTAGGGTTTTATTAGGCGATCGATACGGGTATTTATGGGGGCATTAGAGTCTCCTCCCTTGTTGATATACTTTTCGAGGCCTGCTGTCGACTGCCTGAACCTTTCCGAGTTGTAATGCGGATCATTTTTAACTTTCTAATAGCACTTCTTCAGTTTCTTGTTGATTTATTCGAGTATGAGCTGCATATCAGCATTATCTGTTTAATCCTTCTTAAAGAAATCGAGATGTTCAGTCAGATGCTCAAATGCAACTTTAACATTTACTAACAGTTTGTTGGCTTTTTCGCATTTTCCTTTTATCCTCTCTACTTCGCTCTCAACTTTGGCTAGCCTTGCCTATTACTACACTACCTTCCTAAAGTCAGCCTTTTCGAACTTTCCCTAGTACTTTGTTTTGTTTAGTCGCTCTTTCAAAAGCTACTTCTCTGTACGCAGATTTTATATTATGGTTCTGTATCTCTAACGCAGTTATTAGAGAGATTTGGTTGTTGTACCCTGGGTTTTAAATTTCTGGATGATCTAGTTAGCATCGGTCATTCCGGTAGCCTCTTTCAGTTTCTTGAAGGCTTCCTAGTAGTCGTTGAGCTGCTATTCTTCGTCTGGCTATTTGGATTAATGGTCGATTCGAGAAAGGCCGATTAGGGCGCTCTTCTACTGACCATCCCTTGGTAGCTTGGTCTATTACAGGTTAGTTCTCTTTTCAGAAACGTATTGCTCTCTCAAATCTTTGATAGCACTACGTTTGTGTTCAAATTTTTTCAGTTATGCCTGAGCTAGCTATTTGGCATGGCTAGCATCATGTGCTAACAGCAACAACTCCTCGAAATCGCTCTATTTTCCTTTAAGGCTCCTCTCTATCGTCGTTATCTGGTTATCATAGCCTATCCTCTCCTACTTCAATCTCTTCACTATCTGTTAGTATGTTGAAGTCATCGCATTAGCCTCGTTAAACTTGATCATGATCTTATCTAGTCTGTTCTAGAGAATACGGATGGTTCTCATTAACGGACTCTCTTCGATATAGGTCAGCTGGTTTACTTTGACGTCCTTCAGCTTATCCTGTAGGTTAAGTAGAGAGTTTTTGAGGGTTTTGGTGGTGAACCTTTACTTATCGAGCTGCCGCTTCCAGAAAGCCTCGTTCTTGACCTCCCCACCAGCAGTCACCGAACGGTAAGCCCTACTATCACTAGTGTTTAACCTGCGTTTACTAATCAGCTCTTCCCTCTGTTCCTTGAGCTTATGGTTCTACTGTTTTAGTTTTTATATCCACTATTGGTTCTTTGATTTGGTGTCTTAGGCCTGTCTCTGGAATTCCAGGCGGTCGCTCTCAAGCAGTGTCAGCTTCTTAATGTATTCCGTAAGTTAGTCTTCGAGATAGTTGAGAGAGTGATTGGTTTTAGGCTTGGAGGATGCAGGTCGCATAATAATAAATCACAACTGATGCCCCCAAAGAATAATATAATTCTCGTTTAAAGATGAGTGATGATGACTAGAAAACAACTATCTATGTGGGTAACCTTCCAGAACAAGTGACGCCGCAGGACCTCTTCGCTTACTTCTCCACGTTCGGAGAGATTAAGACTATTGAAATACCCAAGGACCATCTTACTGTCAAGGTTCGAGGATTTGCTTTTGTCGAGTTCGATGAAAGAGAGGATGCTTCTTCAGCTATCGATAACTACGATAAGAGTGAGTTTATGGAGAGGACAATCAGAGTGAGAAGAGCTAGGCCTATCGACAAAAAACCGGATTATCACCGGGCAGTATGGGCTAATGACGCCTGGATGCAAGACATGTAGAAGCACAAGATCGAAGTTGAGGATCTGACCAGGACATAAGCATAGAAGAACAAATAACTGAAGCTACCAGTGTTCAAATAGGTTGTGCCCAAAAGATAGTAGAAGCCTCTACTGTATATTGATGAGTGATAAATAAATACGTTGGTTTATCAATCGTTATAATTTAAATGGAGGGTGACTTGCAAAAGAGTGTCTGCGAGAAGAACGTGCACACGCTGTTCCTGAGCGGTAGAAAAGAATGTTAGGCGGTGCTCCTCCAAGATCACCTCACACCCAAGCCTCGGAGACAAATTGAGCTCCTACAGACTCCTCATATATGCTAAAAACAAAAGGATCTGTTCACTCAGTTGTTAGGCACTGAAACTAAGTGTGTGAGCCCCCACTCCAAGTTCATCCCCTCAGCTGACCACAGCTATGATATGCAGCTGTAGAAAATATCGGATGACGGGGAGCACTATACGGTTGAAGAGGCTGACCACATGTTTGAGGATGATCAGAGGAGTTCCGTTGAGAATGCACTGGCTGAATAGAACAGAAAGCGTAAGCGCAAAAGCAACATTCAACTCAAGCTTCTTAAGCAGGAGTTCAGCAAGAAGGATGGAGCTACCTGGAGTAAGTAGAAAATAATCCAAATGGCGAACCTGACGGGGCTGTCAGAGTCACAGGTGTACAAATGGTGCTGGGATCAGAAGAAGAAGTTGAGTAATGGGAATAGGGAGAACGTGGAGGAGGAGGATTTGGAGGTGAGAAGGGAGGAACCGATGAGAACTAAACTGATATCAAAGAAGGACTACACCAGAAGGAAGCAGTCAAGGCTGTTCGAAGAGGAATCCAGCCACATATCCAAAAAACTCTTTTTCAATTGATGGTATTTGCACTTGTACGTATTATGTTCAAATGTTTATATCGTTGGGTTAAAAATAGCATAAGATTTTGAGTTGCATGTGGAATTTTATTGATAACATGTCTTAACTATCATGCAACATAGAAGTAGTTAATTTAGTAAGGTAGATAACCCAACCCAAAAATAGCATCTAAATTTACAAAGTCTATCCTAGGTTTATGAGTGGCCATGTACCCATCAAATCGTTCTCTATCTATGAGTCAATTAATTTAGATTGACTTCCGTATTATAATAGTAGAGTCGCCGCGAAAATCGATCTCTACGAGGAATGGGTTTCTGGATGAAATTAGTTCGTAAAAGCAGTATGCTCTTCGAAAGGGACACCGTAGCTGCAGTTGAATTAACTTTTATCTCCTGGCTGATTGTCTTCTTCTCGGGTGTCTTATAATTATCATTATCGGTTGGGGTTGGGAGGGGTTATGGTAGGACGGTAATAGGAACAGGTTCCTCAGGGACAGCACCATCCTGTGTTGTGATCGTATGTGAGCCAGAGTCCACATTAATCTTTTTGGTGAACTTATGCTGTCTCTATGGGAACCTTTTAGCGTATTTGATCTTTTACGCCTGTCTCTTCCTACTCAATAGATAGAGTTGTTCAGCACTCTTCAATTGATTTCTGGGTGGGGATTGCAGCGTCTTATCCTCAATCTCTATCATATTGCCAATATTAATTATCTTGGTTGACGCTATTCCAATATTGAGAGCTAGCCATTTGACCGCCCATCATCTTCATCTTTCCTAAATATTATTTTCCCTGACTAAATATTCTAAATTTCTCCGAAGAACTATGCTACGTCAATAATTGCCACCATAAATTTTTGGATTACCACAGTTAAAATTGTTGGAGTTACCACCGAATAATTACAATATTAAGCTTGATTGGTTGGGGGTGGTGAAGCCCTATCGTCAACTTAAGCGGTCCTGTTTCCGGCATACTATCTGACTTTATTAATAGGCAGGCTGCCTTCTAATGCAAATTCTATTTGAATTCGTAGTCTTGATGTATCTGGTGGGTACGGATGCAGGTGAAGAGGGACTGGGGGCTCAATTCGATAAGTGGGATATTCTTCGGTGTTTCGATAAATAAATTTGTGAACTAACTTATCAACTAGTCAGCACTCCCTTCCAATCAAATCGGTAGGCATCATAAACCGAGAAAGACCTTAAGCTCACCGATCACAATAGCCTAGGTTGCCCACCCTTCAATTGTAAGCTTACTGGACACTCAGTTTAAAGTGTCTTTGTTCTAAGACCGATTATAATGTCAAATGCAACAATTAGACTACAAGCTCTATAACGATGACATCCTCAGCGAGACTGAGACAAAAGCCTCTGATTTCAAAAACTCGGACATCAACCTCAACTATTTGGGGTGGTTGAATTCGGTGGAGTCACTAAAAAACACGCTAGCTGCCCTGCCTAACAGCTAGCGGTTTGATGATCTCCTCCTTGAAATCATGGGCAACCTTCAGAAAGCCTTCGATACTGTTTAATCTTAGAAGAATTTTACGCCTAGACAGAGGAATTGTGAGTTAAGTGGCCGAAAATTCGGAAGCTCGATTGAAAACACTCTCCCGCCTTTTAAAATTCGGGATATATAGAAGGTTCCAGCTGCCTCTCCCCTCGCTTTTCGAGTATTCTCCGTACCAGAGTAGGATTCCATCCTGGAGGATGACGAAGACTTGAACGAAATTACAATTATTTCGGAGGAGGAAACCAACTCTAACGTGTTTTCAAGGTTTGAGGGCACAAGAGGTTGAATTGATCTTACTTTTCTGTTATTTATGTTGTTTGAATTCATCTATGACATGTTCCAGAATTTAAATTTCAGCTGGTTGACAATATGGTAGAAGTGGGGGGGAGTAAGGGAAGAAGGATGAAGGGTGTTTGTTAGGGCAGTTATATTTTATTTCTAACGATTGATGATATATACGGGTAATAGTTGAGATTGTATTTCTAAAATTATGGGTGATGTCTTATGCAAATCGATTAATTGATTTTAATCCATACTGTATTGTGATGACAACTAGGAAGCAATAAAATGGTACGGTGACCGTCCAAAGCTTCAGGATTGGATAGAGCAGTAAATACACTACTCCTGGGAGGAGTCCAGGAAGTAAATAGAGTCAGCTTTCCTTCCTGCCGACTGTGGTTGATAACAGTGGTGGTAAGCACCAACTGAAAGGGTAGATGGGCCACAGGAACTACCACAACATCAAGGTTAACCGTCGAAAGTTTCCTTTCTTCTTGTAGGTGGAGGGTACCAGCCACCAATCCCCCTCTAATTAACACCTCTCCAATAATATCTAATCTGGCAACTACCCTCAAAATCTTTCTAAATCCAAACAAGTAGGGGCACCAATCGATAAGATTGTGGAGAAGTAGAGGAAGAAAACGTCATAGTTCGGACAGGTTGACCAATAACAGTAGAAAAGTCTAGCGCAGTTGTTGGAGGCTAGGGAGAGACAGTACGCTGCTGAAAAGGCTAATGCATCGGGACAGAAGTATTACCTTCCAGATCTACTCAAAAGTTGTAAGCAGATACGGGTGCACCCTTCCCCCAGAGAAAATCAATCGGGAAACTATAATGAGTACCTAAATTAGAGGATTCGGTAGGCGAATCCTTCGAATAAAAGTGACCTGTTTGGTAAGATAGTACATAAGATTGAGAAGGAGATTCCGGATGAGAGGGGCAGCTTCCGGAAGTCGAAGAGCCTTACTAAACCTAAAATAGGATACAGGTGTTTCTCTCGTCGATCCTCCCCGCAGATAGTTTAGTAGGAGGTGGTAACCAGAAAAATGGAGTAGTTGTCTACTGGAAGGAAATCCCCCACCGACAATATCCTGCGCAATGGTTCACCGATAGAGTTTGTAACATTTTGTGTGAGTAAAGACAACCAGTTTTTCAATATTAGGAATTGATAGCAGTGTATATTATTGAGATATTGATAGCAGTGTATATGAAATATAGGTGTCAGACTGGAAACCCGTAGTTGATGGCTAGGTCGTGTATCCGATGCCGGAGGAGATTGCACTAACTAAACAGTTTTTAGTTCGCTTGGATTAGCTATAGAGCTTATTTCTAGCGTACTTTCTACCTTCGAATGGACTATTCAGATTGGATTTTGTAGTTGGTCATTGCTTAGCAGATAGATCTCATCTAGTTTTATTTGCTGGCTAGTTGGTGTCTGGATTGTTAGAGGTACATATTTAGTTCTCTAAGTTAGTTTTATCGGATGGTTAGTCTCTATTTAGTGATGTTTAGGGTATCCTACAGTTTGATTAGGCCTTATGATAGCAGTTGTACCTTCTAAGCGAGTACTTTCTCACTGTTTTAAGACTGCATAACCCTTGATTCAAGGGCTTAGAGATGCAGTGTCTTTTAATGGTCTACCTGTAGTAGTAACCGTATCTATCTCTCCATCTACTATTTGTCGGTTTGAAGCTAGGATACCCTACCACCTAATACCTTCTAGTTGTTTAGTGCTTTTGTTAGTTTATCGGTAACCTGTGATACATTTTCTTTGGCTTGGATGAGTTACCTCTCGACTAGGGCTAATGAACGGCTCAGTTCACTATTTTTAATCTCTAAATAGGATAGTCTCTAGGATTTGTCCCGTGCCTCCGTCTCTCTCATCCGAAGCTATTTACTCAGGGCATCGATGTCTCTATCCTTATCCCTTCTCAGCTTACTCATTTCTTAGTCGGTTTTCAACCTAAATAGTTCCAGTTGATAGTTTTTCTATTTTTGGTAGTGGTGATGGGTCTCCTATTAGAAGTTTATCTGCTCTATGTACTTGGTCTCTCCAAATTGCTTTTCCATCCTCAGCTTATCGATTTCGGAAGTGAGGAGGCGGTTCTGGGATTAGAGGGTGCGTGCCTGTACTTTGAGCCCTTCGAACTCTTTGATGAAGTTGATTTCGAAGGAGTTGAGGATACGGGGCTAGGGGCTGTACCCACCCTTGCTGGTGAGGCTCGCCCGTGTGGGAGTTAATTAACGTCTATCCATATTAAATTGCGCATTATAAAGCATATCAGGAGTAAGGCTGAAGACACCTACCCTTAAACAAGAGGTACCCCTTGTAGCAGCCTGTGCACTCTCCCTGGGCATTCCAGTCTCGACACTAGTTAGGCACTGGAATACAGTCTCCGTTCTTGAGGTAGTATCGATGGAAACAGCTTAGGCAGTTCCCGTTGCAGTCGGAGGTTTGACAGTTTCTGAATATGCTTTTCTGTTCGATGGGATAACAGGCACCGTTGTTGAGTTAGAAACCAGCGTAACAGAGGGTACAGGCACCTGTTTTGGAACTGTAGTCTTTACAGAGTCGACTGACTTATTGGCACTTACGATTACTGTCAAAGTAGGATCTGTAGGCACACTCAATACAAACACCATTCTCCCATCTCTTGCATAGTGGATCATAGTTGACAGTGAGTGGTCTGAACACTAACAGAATATCCCCGTTCTCGAGGACATCTACAGATACCTAGAACCTGCCGCACCAGCTCGAATACAAAATATTGAATCTGGCTCCTTCAGTTAACCTCTAAACAAACCCTGCAAGAACTTTAGCGTTTTTGAGTTAGTATGGATGTTGAGTTCTTGCGTAGTTGTCGCAGAAGAGGAAGAGAGGGTTGTTGGAGAACTAGACGGAGAGGGCTTTCTATTGGGATTTATGTTTTATTTGGGAGGGTGGCAGAGGAGTGGAGGGTGGTGGTAGTTTCGCTGTTGGTGTTATCCTTGGTTGCTATTGGTATTATTAGTATGATGGCTGAGAGACTACTGTTTGTTAGTGTCTCCTACCCTTTACTTTATTGTTTTGGTTGTAGAATGGTTGGGTTACTATTACCTTCTATATTTTTTGTTGTTGTTCGGATGGTTGAGGGATTGGTGTAATCTACAGATTCTGGGGTCCTTCCACTACAGATAGATACTATTCGCCTTCTTTGGGCACGGGAGGTAAGGGGGTCTTTTGAACAGGCTACTTGACAATTATGGGGGATTGCTCAACCTTCTTTACTTCCTGGGTAGCTTGAAGCTTTACTTAGATGGGCTCGATAACATCTTCAGTCTTCTTTACGATTTTGATTACTTGAACAGGTATTTATTTTAATGTTTACTTTATAGGGATTTGCGCTTATTTGATTACTGGTACTTCTTTAACTGGTGTTTGCACTTATTTGGGTGGAGCAGGTGGTTACTTTAAAGAAGTAGGTGCTTATTTGACTGTAACAGGTACTTATCTCACTGGAGTAGGTATTTACTTAACTATCTACTTAGTTGGTGTATCCTTGACTATTTCTCTAATAGGGGTCTGAATCTATTTAACTCCAGCAAGCACTTATTTAACAGTGGCCGATACCTACTTCACAGGAATTGGCAACTGTTTACCTATACTATCAGCAGCAAAATTTGGAACATTCGCAACCACCACCTGATCGACCTGTTTAGGCACCAATACACTTTCAACTGCCCTCCTAGACTCCTTAAACTGCACATTCCTTACTGAAACTATTTGAAGTGGTTCGTTTTTATCGGATGGTCGTTTCTCCAGCACCTTCACCTCCACATACTCATGATGTTCTGTTTAGTAGATTACCAGATAGTATACTCCCTATTGTTGCTACTTCACTAGTACTCTCATTATTGAAGCTTTACCGAGCTGACCACTGTTCATGGAGCGAATATATCGGTCACATAGGTTGAATGGTCTGTCGGAAGTGAAGTCCTTAAGTTGTTTATATTTCTAGTCGTATTATGGCTCCGAGGATTTAGACACGGGTACAGTCTCAGCGAACTTTTTGGGGGATATAATATGGGGAGCAGGCGCAAAAACCTCACTCGTGGGAGTAGTCGTTTGAGTTAGACCAGGCCCTACTACTGATGCAGCTGCTACCTGGGGTTGGGTCTGCAAAGTCTCATCCCAAACCTTCCATTCCGAATCCTTCTTGCTATTAACGTTCCTAACCCTCAATAGCTTCTCAATCTGAGTATTACACTCAGCTTCAATATTGTAGATGAGTCCCTCATCATTGAGATAGGCAGCATTATACAAAGTATAGTTTTGGACGTCAGTGGAATAAGCTCCAACTAGGCTGGAATTCCTAAGTTCTGGATATTTGCTCTTAGCGTAGTTGTCAAGCATCTTGAACACAGGATCGAGGTACGGCTTCCGTAAGAACCGTTTCTATTAGCTCAGAACAGCTGTACATACACTGACAAATAAGAGGAGTTTGAGGAGAGATATAAACCTTCCCATAATAGAAAACAATATATTCCATTTGGAAAAAGTTCTTAAAATGCTCACTCTAATTTTGGAACTTTAGGGAAGTGGTATGAGAGATTACAGAAGAGCTGGCCAGGGTTATGCAAAGAGGGGCGATAGATTTAGTTAGAAATTTAGTTAGAACCATTGAAGATAGATTAGTACTATCGATTTATAGCCATGATTTACAACTAGCCAGAGAAGTTTATACTACTGGTTTGAACGGCTTCAGCTCATAAAAATTAATATCATGGGCCAGGAACAATCTATAGCGTACAACCCTCATTTGAACCGGGTTCTCGGTACGCCTCCTCGCCAGCATAATAAGCCCCTCCCCTCAATCTAACACGAAGGCCTCTTGAAACTACGCTCAGTGCCCTTCCGCGATTCAGTTCAAGTTTCAACGGCTCCTCCACTCTTTATGTAGAAGGCATAGGTAAGCCTATCAGGCCTTCTCTAGGGCAGACTGTACTCCACCAAGCTGTTCACCGAGTAGGATCTTATGTGTCTGCTATAGTCAGTTCTCTACACTCTTGCGTATTTGTAAACCAAGTAAATTGTGTACAAGGACCTCCACCCCTAGAACATATTCTTTGATATGGAGGAGACCACTTTCAAGCTGTTCCCTTTGCAGCTTATCCATAGGAGTGGTTATGATCTAGCGGTGAATAGGGAGAGGGATTCACTGGTATCCCCTGAAATGATAATTGCTTTGAGGTGTGGTGAGGGTAGACTGGATGATGAGCTTTATCTAAAGTCTAATGTGTTTGTGTTAGGACTGCTTATACTAGAGTGCGCCTGCCTACAACCCTCTCTAGAATGCTACGAAAGAGATACTCTTGATATACTCGATAAGGTAATTAGGGAGAGACTGGAGATGTGCAGACAGTTCTATTCAGAAAGATTGGTGCGGTTTGTTACGCTGATGCTAGAGTATGACTATGCTGAGAGGATGAATGCGAAGGATTTAGCGTTAATGTTGAATAGATAGCTAACTGAGGATAAGGTACAGAAGCTTAAGAAGGTAACTAGTAATAGTATTGATCGACAGATAGCTAATAGTCTGGTGGCGTCAATCGGTAGCAATAATGTAGGGTTGCAGAATCAACCCAGCCAAAGAGCGAGTAATGGCCCACAGGGGGTTCCAGCTAATCTTAAGATAGATGTAGCATTGGCGAACTCTCTTTATAAAAATATGACGAATAACGCTAGTGAAGTCACTTTCCAGAACCACATTATTAGTGGACCCAGGCAAGTAGTTTAGGCGTCTCCTGAACTAACCCAGAATACACCCATCCAATCTCTAATTGCGACAGATGCTTCTCATGTCCGTCGATCCATCTCTCCTGCTAAGATTCCAGGATATAAGGGAAAAATCCTAACATCATAAACATCGATAGCTAGAGGGCCGATGACAAGTCCACCTCCAATGCAGCTAATGACCAACTCAATATCACCTAACCAAGGCGATGTGTGTCGAATACCTACCGATATAACTCATTCATCACCGTTGAGGAGTCAAAGTTAGCAAGTAGTAGCCCATCCTGTAAAACATCAACAGTATGCTCCACTCATGCAAAACCCTGTGCATTTACCTTCAAGACAAAATTACAATGAAGTAGCATCCAACCTAGGCAAGAAATTCATGGAAATACCACAGTAATATGGAGGTATTTCTTCTGGACCAAGGGAAGGAGGATTTACGGGGAGTATCAACTCGGTAGAAGACAACTATCCTCCTAAAACCCATAACTTTACCAATCCTACCCAGTTGGCTGCCAGGTTAGCGTTAAAGTCTTCCGGGATGGCGCAGAATTCACAACAACATACTCCGCAACCACCACCACCTCAAGTACGGCCTAACTCTGTAGTTCAGCATATCTCTACTGTTCCGCCATTCGCTAATCAGAGTCTGACTCAATCTATTAATATTCCATCACTGCGACCCATATCAGGAAGTCCCTCTGCGTTTGCTGGTGAACACATTCCTAACGCAGCTCCAGCACCTAACTCAAACTTCCAGTAGCTTCGCTCTTCCATTCCCTAACCTCGTCCTGCACTTCTAAAGCAATCTCCCTACATAATACCCCAAACTAAACAACCATATCAACCCACCAACTCCCCATAAGTCCCCCACATAAAATTCAATTACATCGACTCCAATCATATATCTAATCTAAAGAGTATTCACAGTGACACCTACCAACAAAACTCAACCTTCGGGTACAATAGTTCTATTCTCAAAGAGCCTTCAAAGTAATAAATTAATGTATAAGGATTATCCGCCTCCCGCAAGGATTCCTCATCAATGTATCCTACCCAGTACCACCTGTTGTCCCGTCGGGAGGAGGAGGACTCTCGTCGCAGTTCCTACCAGGATTATTCTATTTCAAAAATCAAGTAGGAGATTGAGAAAAGCAGGAAGCTCATTCAGCAGCTGCAGGTGGAGTCGGCTAACCAGTTCTCCCCTTCTCTAAAAACATGATTCGATAACTTATGTATGTATTCACAATCCATATATATGAGAGGCCAAGGTAGGGATCGAGCACGCGGTTATCGGCCCTGCCTAGGTTATTAGGACACTGATGTATTTGGGATCGATTAGGTCGTAATGGGTGCCTTAGTGATCTGTGAGGTCACCTGCTAGGAGAGTTTTATCGCAATATCGGTGGGTCTCGCAAAGAACTACGAAGGGGATCCTTTGCTATTGGGCGAATACTGCCAAGAAGAGCGAACCTGGGTCGCTCATCACAACCCCGTTCTGGAAGACTGCCGTAGCCCCACACACTATCTTCGTGATGTTATTGGAAAAGTAACAGGCATCCTAAAACCTCGACCGGATTATATTCTGCTTTCGAGTAGCATTCTCCGTGATGTTCCAGATATCAATTAACTCACATGGCGCCTTCTCAAACCATATCCTGCAGATCTGGTGTTTGGAAGCTACTAGCACAGAGTCCTTACCACTAAAGTGTTGGTTAGCGTATTCGAGTAGATTGATCTAAATGTTGTCTTGATTAAGTTTAATGGATTTGAGAGTCTTCACGTTTCTGGGGAGTACAGATTCGATGTTGAACTACTTGCTGTCTAGTTTGGAGGGTTTTGGTTTAGGTTATTATTTTTTCTAAGGTTTTGGCTCGGGCTTGGTGGTTGGCGATACGGTTGGGGATGGCTACACTGGTGGGATGGGCTGCTTGGGTTTCTACTATTTGGCTGGTGGTTTAGGAGCTGTTGCAGGTTCTTTGCCAGTTGGAGGAGCCTTGGTGTTTGCCTTATCCGCTGCCTTTTGTACTTACTTGAGTCTGTCCTGCTATTTTTTGAGTTTTTTCTACTCTGCCTTCTGTTTCCAATCATCCTTCGGTTTCTTCTCCCCCTACACCTTCGCTGGAGCATCAGGAACAACCTTTTATATTTTAGGTTTGGTTGATTATTCCATGGTAAAAGAATTATAACTAATATAATAAAAGATCTAAATCATTAGTGTCGATAGAAATATATGCTCTAACATTTGATTTTTCACAGTTTTATTATTTGAAGATTAAGCTTTTGGTAACTGATGATTCTCCAAACAGTCAAATGGATTGGAGGAGATGAGGGATGTGTACTGCCTAGCTTTGTTTTTAAATATGCAATTTTGGATAGGAAGGCTTTAAAAAGCCAATAAGGAAGTCTAACCCTCCTGGAAAACCGACTCCAATCCTTCGCATGTAATACTCTACTTCTATTTTTTGTAGGGGCATATTCTCGTCTATCATATGTTTCCATTAAGTTACTAAGACACTCACTACTAATGCTCAACCTCTTAAACTCAATGCCATGACCTCAAGATTTAAATTACGTGAGATCTAAGGTATTTGATAATGAAACAGCATCTGTAGGAACATATCAAACAGCTAATTTAAAACCCAAGAATATTGATCATTCAAACAATAACTAAAAACAATGAAGTTTTTCGTAAAGACATTCACCGGAAAGCAACATGCGATAGAGATGGACAATACTGACTCAGTGGAGAAGCTAAAGGCTATTATCGAAAAGCTGGAGGGAGTTAAGGCTGACTCTCAAAAACTCATCACAGAAGGCAACCAACTTTAGCCTAACACTCCTATTGGCAATATTATAAAGGAGAATGCAGTGGTTGAGATGGCTCTCGTTAAAAGTTGATCAGCATATTGATCCTTCATATTCCGAGTAAAATAAAAATTCGTTGTTGACGTTGAGATCAAGCATACTGCTATTCAGTTGTTGCTCAGCTTGTTCATTATATTGTAATTTTGAATATGTTATTTTTGGGCTATTATTAACAAAATCATTATAATCGTAGTTTCTATAAAAAGCCCAAGTAAGTTGGCAGTGGATTGTCATAAGTGGGTAAGGGTATAGAGTGCATGAATAGTTCGAATAGATAGATCAAATATTAATTGTTAATCTTAAGCAGCAAGCAAATCACGATAGGATGGTGTCAGCGCCTTGGTTGGTTACGTTGAGGATCTGGAAGAGGGCAGAGCCTACAACAACGAACAAAAATATGCCTAGCATGATAGGGCCGATCTGGTTGGAATCTTATTTTTTCTTTGTAGAGTGATGCGTACCGTCAGGGACTTCTTAACGTTGCCTCGTTTGTCGATGTTGGCAGAGTGGATCTCACTCTTGATCTTCATGGTTTGGTCGTTAGGCTGAGTTAGGGCTGCTGCTTACCATCTACGCGATTTATTATTCACTATTATATTCCACAGAGTTACCCACATTAAACACACGTTCTCTACTATTATTGCGTGCCCCTTCTCTTTACAAAAAACATCAGTAAATGTCAAGATATTCGTCTTGGGAGGCTTACTCATCTTTACAATTTAGAGTTGATATTTGGCAGTTAGTTTTTGGGTGGTTGATGGTGTTGGAAGGATCTAGCATATAAAGAATATTAGAGGTTGGAGCAACCTGTCCAGCTATCTAATTTGTTAATATTTGAAATAATGGACGAACTCGCCGATCCCAAGCACGATCGAGTAGTGAAGAGTCTACCAGCCCCTCCCCATCACCCACTTACAGCCCATAATCTGTTCCTGCCTAACAACAAGGTCGACTGGAAGCTGCTTAGAGAAACTCTAAAGCGTTAAGGACGGGTGCGCGCTAACTAGTTCATTCAGATGCTCGACGTGGCCAGCTGGATCGTCAGTAACCCCATACCCATTCAGAAAATGAACCTAACATTATGGTGCTGAACGACCCAGTGACCATCGTCGGAGATATTCACGGACAATACTACGATCTCCTTAAACTGTTGGATGTGGGGGGAAACCCTTAAAATACCAAGTTCTTGTTCTTGGGGGATTACGTTGATAGAGGTTCGTTCTCTATTGAAGTTGTGCTGTTATTGCTCGCCCTCAAAATTGACTTTCCGAATACTCTGGTGCTCCTCAGAGGAAACCATGAGTGTCGACAGATGACCTCTTTCTTTAACTTCCGCACCGAATGTATTACCCAGCTTTATTGAAGGTCTCTACAAGTATAACCAGGAGATTTATGACCGTATCATGCAGTTCTTTGATACTCTACCTCTTAGTTGTATCCTAAACGGCAAGTTCTTTTGCGTTCACGGGGGTATTTCTCCTGAACTGCGGACGGTAAATACATGCTAATTCAGGTGGAAGAAGTGAATAAGTTTGATAGGTTCAAGGAGATTCCCAAGTCGGGAGTGTTTTGCGATTTGATGTGGGCAGATCCAGTGGAGAATACGGATGGAAGGTGTGAGGGTGGGTTCAGGCAGAACGAAGCAAGAGGGTGCTCGTACTATTTCGGGTATTAATTGGCGAAGAGCTTTCTGGAGAGGAATAGGCTGATATCGATAATAAGAGCACATGAGGCACAGATAGAGGGGTACAAGATGCATAAATGGAACCCACATACGCCCTTCCCGACAGTCATCACCATATTCTCAGCGCCAAACTACTGTGACGTGTATAACAACAAAGGAGCAGTAATTAAATTCTCGGTACCTCCGTTTCTTAGCTTAGGACAACTCTATGAACATTCAGCAGTATAACTACACTCCCCACCCCTACCTCCTTCCAAATTTCATGGATGTATTCTCATGGTCAATGCCGTTCGTATCTGAGAAGGTGAGCGAGATACTCTATTTCCTTATAGCTCCCGATCAGCGTTTCCCAGATACTTACCAGACTGCAATCCAAATGAACGATAAGCTAAAGTTTTTGGAAGCTATGCTTGCTATCCAGAAGTAACAGATAAGGAACAATACTAGCTTGGTGCAGATGCAGGGGCTATGTCCCGACGACAAGCTCATAGAGAATGGAGCAGTATCAAACATCAAAATGTATTCACGAGCTCCCTGGGACAAAACGTAGCAGAAACTTGCCTTTTAAAACGGGAAGATAATCGACTCCAAAAACTAGAAGAGGCCAGGTTTATGATTAGATTTATAGTAAAATTTCTGAATGCATGAATGGAATTATAATAATAAATACAGAGATGTCCATAAGAGGGATAGGGCTTGAAAAGTCATGCGTATTTAGAAACTGCTTCATTAAGTTTGCGAACCATCTTTCCTCCCTTGTAGTGATGGGGCAACACGAACAGTCTCCCAGTCCTCGAAAACCTTCATCCCCCAAACACAATCAAGCCAGCAAACTGGGCCGATTCTCTGCTAACCGATTTTGGTTCTCTCATCCAACGTTTAACCCATGCCAAGCTGCTGACTCATCCAAACAGCAAGGATTCAGAGAACTGCAGCCTCCGGCGTAAAGTTCTACAATCGTGGTAGGTTTCAACTTAATCAGCACGCCATAGACCTCATCAACTAGGGCCTGCTCGACGATGTCGACACCGTCTATTCGGATTACGAGATAGGTTCCGAACAGTCATAAATACTAGACTGCATCGATCTCACCACACAAACTTCCGACTGACACTATATTAACTCTCATCTCTCGATATTGTCAGGCAGTAAGTTTAAAATCTCCTTATCAGTTCTCACAGATATCAGCGATTATGCAGTCCTTGGTTGGCAGGACCTGGGTTTTCATAATAATTGATCGGGTGGTCATGCCAGCGTTGAAGGCTAGCATCTCTCCCTTGAGCAGACGCTCATCTATTACTCCTTTCATGCCGAAGAGGGTAGGGAATGGAGGTATACCGCCCTGTTTAACCTTAAGGATGTCTTCTATGGAGCTATCAGCCTTTTAAAACTTTTTGCCCACTAGCTCTATTTTTTTGACCTTCGACCAGCTAAGTTTAAGACTGGCTGGGTACACCAACATAATGTGCTAGCCTGTGCTCTTCTTCAAGATCATGGTTTTGGCTCCCCATTCCAGTGGAGTGCCCCGTACCTTGGCGGACTCTTCCGAGGTTTTGCAGGATTCGTGCTGTACTACCTTATACTCGATACCCTTTAGTAGTTCCTACACTCGTTTGAATGCGTCCTAATTTTATGCCTACATAATGTTTATCAATAAGATCACATCAGGGAACACTTGCAGGGTTGGGGGTCTTTCGAGGATTGCTATTTACCGGGAGACCTGGGCTTTGGTTAGGCTTTCATCACTATGTGGGAAGATCTCGCGATTTACTTTTGCTTTAAGGGTTACTATTAAGTGTCCTCCATAGGAACTGCCACTGGAACGTCAACATTAGATTCCTTACGATCTTCTTGGGTGAGTCCTTAGAGTTGATGACCGCTACTCTTGATCTCCTCAAGTTGTTAGACTTTGAGTCGGTGGGTCTACTTCAGTTTTTACTCTTATCTTCTGATGTTCTCTAGCAAATCTTCGGATTCGTTAGGAATGACCCTTTCTGGAGGTCTCAACAAATCGACTCCAACATCGCTTTAAATGGATATGTTGTTTCGAGGTGCGTTCCACATTGCTGACGATTTTTCCAGAGAAATTGCTCTCTACACTTGTGGTGCTGCTGCAACTGGAATACCTTCGTGCTATTTGGGACCGTCACTATCCTTCATTTTTTAGGAGTGGCTCTCTGCCTCACCTATCGGGATCCCTTCTATAGATTTGTTGAGGTCTACCTACTAATGCTTTTCATCGTCATTATTATGGATAGGTATGCCCTACAGACCTTAAGGTTGTCCCTGAAAATCAGACTCATTGGCTGCTTACTGTCGTTAGACATGTTCTAATTATTGTTATGGTGAATGAAAAGGTGGTACTTAAGAAGTATGATGTTCCTATTTTTTTATGAACACAGCATCCTCAACCTATTAATTGGGTGGAAATGCTTACATAGTTTCGAATTCGCCGGTTGGTTATGTGCTTGCAGGTGGTACTTGTGCTACCCTGTAATCAGACTCGTAGATATCGGAGGTGATCTGAGTAACACCAAGATTCTTCACAGGGCTTGTATTTGGTCTGAATTGTTAAGGATCTGATTAAGTGAGATGGCCTCCTTCATGCCCAGTTTAATGCTGGCCCTCTTCAACAGTCCCTACATACTAATTCGCCTCATGTATTTCTACATGTGGAGGTTGTGGAGGTTGTACTGGTTAGTTCGCTGTAAGGTTGGTAAGATTGGCACTATCTCCTTCCCCTGTAATTTAGGCCGACTGGTCAATTGTTTCCGCATCCGCCAGCCCCGGTTCATCATTCTGCATTCCCTGCTTGACGTCCTCCCCCACATTACTCTCCTCAACATTCTGCTGTTGACCTGCTACTGTTGTTTAATCCTCCATAATAATTGATTATCCCCATCTCACCATTATCTTTGATTTAATCCCCTACCCAAATAGATATATCAGTCTAGTTACAGATACCCCCATTTATGTTTAACTCTAATGTAACCAGATACCTGGTAGCAGTACGACCTGACTGCAGAATACTTTTCAGATGGGAATGTGCGTGCCTACTACCTACGAGAGCTACAGACTCTCAAACAGTTTAATGTGAAGGATGTGAGGGTGCAATTCGATCGCATCAGGATCCTACTAGAGTATGAGGAGGAACACAAAACTATCGGGTTTGCACTAACCCTCAACAGAATGTATCCGGTGGGTGGGGTACGACTCTACCTCATCACTAGTTTGGTTGAGGTTGCTATGAACGATCTGAGAGACTATGTGGGGGCTGCATTGGGTAGGGAGTGGACGCACTAATGCCGACTGGCTGAAGTATTGGAGAGGATTCCCAACCTATTAAGTCTTGTCGGTGATATATCCGAACAGCCGTTGATGCTGCAGAAAATAGGTAGGTACCACTTGGGTGAGACCTTCGCAATAAAGTTTCTATAAACACTCGAACACCCTTAACTGCACACTGTCCGGGAGAAAACCTCTAACGGAAGGTTGGAACCATTGCTGATGTACATCTCGGACACCCATATAGTGTGGCTTAAGCCGGTACTTGATTCTAAAGCCAGAGTTCTCTGTTATATGGATATCCAGAGTGTGGGGGAGGTACGGATAGACAGGTAGAAGCATAAGGTGATGCTAAGATTCAGGGAGTGTAGGCTGGTGAAAGGGTTTATGGAGTAGGAGATAGTTGAGAAGAACCTGGTAATCCAATAGTTCAATGTGGTTATCCGGAAGATACTGAAGAACATCTATCGCTACCAGGAGATCCAGACGGACTTCCAACCAAATTCGAGCTAGCTTCAGATTAGGAAGCAGTATATGGCAATAAAAGTTAATGAGGAGAAATTGAAGAAAGGCCGTAACCCCTAAATAGTCGATCTCCTTAACTCACTCTACCAGCTAATGATGGAGTACTATTCTAAACGGGGAGACAGCATCTACCTGATCTTTGTGGAGAAGATCAAAAATCTGCATTGTCCTTTCATTCGTAAAGCATCCTAATAGGAGTGTCTAGATGACTGATGATTTATTGATATGAGGGGGCTGTCTATTCTATAATATTTCTATCACGCCCGCTAATGTCGAAATCCGACAGCAGACACAAAACCACCCAACCCAGAATGATCGTGTTCCGGAGGTAGAGAACTACCGATAAGTACACCACCGAAACACCCACCACCAGCTCCCTCCATAACTAAGAAAAAGCCGGCATTTATAACAGTATTGCGGTACTCACCAACGAGGTTAGTAGCTTAAAGAGGAAAGTGGACTCTTACTAGGCCCTATTCCGCAAGATATTTGAGGTATTGGGTATGACAGATAACAGCCTGAACTCTCTATAGGCTTACATCCAGCATAAAGCTTTCGATAGCATGTTGGAGGATATCTATCAATCACCCTCTTTCAGTAATTCTAGGTTACTACTAAACACTGAGTGTACCATCAACCATCCCAAACTCACATCGAGGGACCACTACTAAACTCTGAGGAATTCCCTATCGATGAATTCTAGGAGAATAGATGAGATTATTTTGAAAGTGGAGACTATGGAGAAATTGGATCTTTCTGAAAGGTTAGGCCAGGTGGAACAGGGATTTGAGCTACAGGTTAGCATTATCAAGCTGATGGAGGACAAGATTTCGAAGATGGGATAGTAACCTAAAAATAGGTAGAAACCAGTTGTTAGTCCCCGGAAGAAACGTAGAACATAGAGTTCAGTATCGAATCCCCCACGGCATCGTTGACTGTACCCACTGATATTATTTTTTCTTAATCATTTTAGGAATATTACCGAAATGCCACCACCATCTGTAACGTGCTCCCGGTGCAGCTTCCAATCCAGACAATGTACAGTTTAATCTTTATCCTAGATGTAGAACTAGAATGTAGGCATTACCTGTGTGCAGACTGCTTCGAATAGATAATGAAATTGCAGAAACTGGGTGATAACGAGGTTAAGTTCCGATGTGAGATCTGTCTGAAGAGCCAGAGAGTATCATCTTTGAGTCATTTCATACAGCCGGAGATAGTGCAGGAGGCTATCAAACCTCCAACCAAAAACAACAGGATGGATCTTCTGTACTGCTTCAGCTGTAATAGTGAGACTTTTACTACTCATGAGTATTTGAGAGGGATGCATAAGGGGCATAGAGTTAAGACGTATGGGGAGGCTACTAAATAGCTCAGGGAAAACCATTTGAAGTCCATTTCAGTGTTGGAGTTCAAAACTGATGAGCTACGCACTCAGGAGTAATCGTTGGAGCACCATCTGAAGACAGTATGGGAACAGTACAAACTTACGGAGACAGAGATATCCATTTACTACGACAATATCATGGAGGTAGTACGGAATAAACGGTGGAAGGTGCTAGAAGAACTTCATGAGCTCTATCGGAACTATTCTAACTAAATTACAAGGGCTATCGACCAGACGAAGAGTCATCTACTATCGATGAAAGGTCTGACCTAGACTCTGAAAGGGTTTGTGAATGGATAAGAGAGTATTGATATTCTGGTAGGCAACAAACAGAAGTTAGCTGAAGCTGTAGAGTTGGTGACTGTAAAGCCGTTACTGAGAGGCCTTCCCAAACTAGTAGAGTCTTTCGATCTGGCATTCCATATCAACAACTCAGTGCAGATAGAGAAGTACACTGAGTAGCCTCTAAACTAGCCTCCTCCTTTGTTGATGGAAGCCCCTCGTAGAACTGTAAAGTTAGTCTAGAAGGTGAGAAACAGGTTGAACTTTAGCAGTGATTTACTATTTTTACGATGAAAATGAGGCAGCGCTGAAACATTGAGATGATATATAATTATTTTGATTCTGAGTTAGCAATATGAAGAGGCAAATTATTTTCGCCCTCACAGTCACCCTCTTTCTTTCGGCAGTTCTAGCTCCAGCTGTCACCACACCAACTCGCAAAACATCTGCAGTTACTAAAAATACCTCCACTAAACTGCCGGTGAAACTCACACCAACCAAAAACACATCTTCCAAACCCTTTGTTGTAGCTACTCCACCCTCGAAAGTAGCAGGAAAACCTCCAGTAAAAACATCCAACTCAAGTTGCAAAACGACGGCAAAATCTGCGCCAAATAAAATTACCCCTCAAGAAGCTTAAAAACTGTTGCTGTCGCTTGATGATATAGCCAGCATGCCGATTCATCTGGGCCCTGTAAACAAGACTAAAGAACAGGTGGCGAAAGAGTTTGGGCATACTATTGTCAAAGTGGAGGGTACTACTGTTTACCTTAAACTCAACGATAAGGCTCAACATAAACCACAAGTTTCCCCCCAGCCCACAAAGACTAGCTCGGGTAGTCTACACTTCGAATGTAACCAACCGGAGCTACTGGATAACCCTCCTAAGTAGCCAGACCGACCAATTCGATCAGCTCTGCGTGACCTTCCGGATTACTGATGAGCGCTTGTTGATGATAATGTATTTAGCATAGTTAAAATTATCAGGTGTGGTAGATGCTTTTGGTGTGGGTGTAGCATATAGATTCGAACACGTTCTTGGGGCTGGTTTTGTCTTTAGGCTATCTCATCCATGTGGTAATAATATTGTATTTGGAGGGGCCTGGGCTTATCCGCAATCTCTACTAAGGGTTCTGGAACCTAGTAGCCTTCGAAAACTAAGTTATTGGGATGGTTACGCTCGAATTAAGTTTCGATTTCGATTTAGGGTTATCAGAGTTTTTGGTGTTACGCAGTTGCAATAGCTTCTCAAAGTTGGTATAGTTGGGCAAAGGATTATAAGTATGGACACTAGGCAGCTTATCCATACTTTTTGTCCTTCTTTTTTTATTTTATGGGGAGATTGTTATCGATGGACCCTTACCAAACTGTTTGTCATGGTTGTTATAGCGACCAGGACCTACGTTCACCCATCCAGCTAGGTCACCCAGTCCGGTATCTATTCGATGGTTCTCTGGGGGTACCATCTTATTCGATAGTGATTTCACCTTCTCCATTCTATCCTCTAGAGTCTCCTCAACATTGTATTTCCCAATCCCAGGTATGTACTTCTTCTCTTTAATGACATCATCGATTGTGGTCTTGCGCTGGGGTAGCAACCCCTTATTCTTTAAACTCCTCTTGGACTGGGACTTTACAGCCTATTTCTCTATCGACTGTTCCCTTGGAGAGTACTGGTTACATGCTGGTATGTGTTTGACATAATTTTGGAGGTCATCGATGAAGGTGGTTTTCTTAAATAGTTTTAGTTTTTAGCTCATCACCAATACTGGCTTCTTCCTTGTAGCTTGTAGAGCTTTGGTAGGGTCTTCGTATTGTTGGGGCGTTTTGTAACTGTCCAGTCCCCAGGAATCCGGCAACCCCCGACTATATCGGTAGAGGACCCCCATCTCGTACTTATCCATAATATATTGACTATCAAAGTTGCATTATCTTTTGTTTTACGGCGTCGTGGCTAATGGTGGATTTAGGATGGATCACCTCCTACACGTTCTTGGGGTGCTGCAACAACCCTAGAAACTCTACCATCCAGTAGAAGAGTAGGGTTTACTTGCTGAGTAGATCGGATCTAGAGTTCATCTTTAGAAAAGTTACTAGGCAGTTGGTGAGGTCACCTGGTTTGATGGCGATATCTTCAGTTTTCATCTATTAGTTGTATTTGTAGTAGTATTAGTTTATGGCCATTTTGAACCTGTTGCAGTTAGAGTAGGAGTCGAGGCGACCTTCGGAGGCTATCATCTTTAGGTGATTTATTCTTGAGAGGACCTATTTAGACAGAACGTGAATGAGATGGGTTTAAGATGCACAGAGATCCTTCACTCTGGTTACTATCTTATATAGTAGTCGGCAGATGTTGATGGACTCTCGTAATGCCTACTCATCTACTTTAGTCTTTTTCTGTGGCTGATCTCCCGGAATCTCGTTCTACTTGTTACTGGAAGACTTCTTCTTTAGCATTTTGCTGGCTGACTCAGGACCACCTAGAGATTTCCTATCGATCTAGTTGTTGAAGAGTTTGCGCACTAGTCGACAGTTCCTGAGTTATTCGAGTGAAAATCGAGTCGTTTCCTATGGATCTAGGCACCCAAATATAAACTATCTTACCTATTCGGAAGCAGTAGCCTCGATTACTGGAGGAATGCTAGCCATCTTTTCGGCTAGTTACTACTCTGATTTGCAACTCCATGGTGTCTTACCATGGAGAAGCTCATACAGTATGACACCTAATGCCCATATATCATTTTTGACTGAGTATTTATTAGAACTTAGTGCCTCCGGTGACATATACAAGGGACTACCCACATTGTACTTCTCAACTTTGCCTTGATCTCTACATCACCCAACATCATACTTCTTCGCGAACCCAAAATCAGCTATTTTGCATATTCCCTTCTTAACCAGTATATTAGCTGGTTTTAGGTCGCGATGAAGGTACCCTCTCGACGCAACTTCCACAAACCCTGCAACAATATCCTTCATTAATGTCAGAGCCACCCCCTCCTCAAATCTTCCTACAGTCTGCAGCTGTCCCGCCAGATCCCCATCCCCACAATACTCAGTTATAATATAGCAGTTGTTTACAGTGGAGTAGACGTCGTAGCAGCGCAGGATGTTCGGGTGCTTTAGTTTGGTTATTATACTGATCTAAGAAAAGAGCATCTCTTTGGCGAATTCATCCCGGAGTGATTTTAGATCGATGACCTTAATAGCGACTATTTAGTCTGAGTTAGTTGGAGGGTACTATTGCGGTCGTCGCAGCCCTTGTATACTACGGAGGAGTACCCCCGACCTATCTTTTAGGTGATGTCGTAGGAGTAGTGCTAAATCTTTTTGCGGAGACCGGCAGTCTGTGGTCTTTATCTCATTTAATTCATAGTTTATTCTTTAACGAATACTTTGTTATTAATTTGATGGGAGTGGGGAGGATGACTATTATGGGGGGAGGTGGGATTGGTGGTGGGAGGATACTGGCTTCTGAGGGATTCTGGTAGAATGTTATAATAATTCTGGAAGTGGTGTTCAACTAAAAGGTACACTAATGGGAGGTGTTGGGTTTAGTTATGGGAACTCTAGAAAAACAACAATCAGGGCCAAGAAACACCCAATGTGTAAAATATCTAGTACTCAGCTCAAACTAACGACGTAGTAACACCATATTATATTAATTTAATGAAAAACTCCGCGAAGTAGTGGAAAGACAAACATGTTGGTCTGCGCAAAAACCATGATAACAGCATTCTCTAGCAGAACGGCTAACAAGCTTCCCACGATCTCAGTGATTAATAATTCCTGGAAGACTGCACCTCTACTCCTCCGAAACCATTCCGCATCGACGGCACCTAAACCTAATAAATCTCTATTATTAGATAACGGCCCACTACATTTCCCAGTAACCCTAGCATCATAAACCGGTTCAAACTAGGCAAGATAGATGGTAAAAATAGCGACATAGCCAAGAAGCTAATTTACTAAAACAGGACCATGTAACACAATCTGGAAAGGTTGCGTCAGAAACGAGACACTAAGAAATCTTAGCTAAAAACTCTGGAGAACCAATTCAAAAAGCTTAAGAAAGCAGTTGATGAAACGAGATAGTTGGAGAAGACATCGGATGGGGAGCTACTACCGATACCCTCAACTCCAATATTAAAAAGGAATGGTGGACCTCCTTTGATGCGCCGCAACACCAACCTGCTGCTAGCTATTCTGTAGAAAAGTGTAGAGGTTACCAACTAAAGTAATAGTCTGGAAGATCTACAATAAAAAATGAAAGGTTAACGCAGGGAGGTAGAGAAGCTCCAAAGGCGCAACGACATGCTCAAACAGATGGTACAATAGTTTAGGGATAAGCGCAGGATTAGGGACGACTAAAACAATTATGCCAATCGTATGGGAACCCTCTAAACTGAGAACCGTTAGCTTCAGAACATAATCAAGCACCTGAGTTAGGTTCTAGGTGCCGATAAGAAATTTAACAAAGCAAATTGATTTTCATCATACTGCAACCTAATTGCCAATTAGCAATCACATTCAGTGAACTTATCACAGTTGATACTTGACTGTAGGCATGATGACATCCACACTGTCCTCCACTGTCTAACCGTTAGCCTCTATCTGCATGTATTTTTTGAACTTGGCGTAGGTCTTTCCACTGACAGTTTCGTAAACTTTGAGAATGTCGGTTCCTTCTCTCTTGGTGCTTTCTGCTGAGTATTTGTTGTAGACGCAGGTCTGGCCGATGGATATCATGCTTAGAGTCACTTTGAAGGTTACTTCGAAGTGTTTACGGAATTCGGCGATAGTCATAGGGCCTTTTACGTTGATTTTGTCCCAGATGGTGAATTCTGTATTAGATAGTTGGTTTACTTGGTGGGATAGCTTTTACTGGCCCAAGCAGAATCTCGTCGTAGGCTTTGTCTTGGTGTTCGATGGGTGGTAGGGGGTCGCTGAAAACCCATAAAGGTAGGGCTAGGTTCATAAACGAGTTCTTGAAGAACTAGTTCTTGAGGCCGAGGATCTTCTTGATGATCTAGATTCCGACAGCTCCAACAACCATAGCAGTTGTGGTAGCAATAGCTGGGATAATCTTACCAGCAATCAGCTTTACCTTGAAGTTATCAACTTACTCGATCTTGTAGTTTCTAGCTCTTAAGTTGGAGACGCTTGCCACTTGTTCAATGTGGAAGTTAGTGGGGTCATCCTTCTCGAACTCGATCAAGCTCCATGCTCCACTCTTATTAAGGTTCATCGATCTTAACTCTTTTTCCAGATGCACAACTATCTACTCATCATCTTCTTCTTTCGGTGCTTCGGCAGCTGCTGTCTACTATTTATCATCTGTTTTTATGACAATTCTTCTAGGTTGGAATTCAGGCACAATTACGTTATCGGACATTTTTGCGATCTTGACCAGGTTGGTTTCAGGAGCCAAACCGAAAATGTGAGCGAAGATATTGGCAGTTGCTTGAACGAACTCAAGATGTTTAGGATCTGAGGAGTTGAAGGCTACAGGTACGGGTGGTCTCTTCAATCCAGACCAGAAGAGTTTACCAGCTTCGGTTTTATGTTCGAGTGGGAATGAATGTAGAAGTTGAGCGATCTGGTTGTAGAAGATATCTTGGAACATATTTCTGGCTACCTCAATGCAGGCTTCGTAAGAGTGTTTTTGTTGGACTTCAATGAGCTTCTTTACTTATTCCAGTCTGGCTCTCAAAGCCACGGGTTTCTAAATTAGTAGGGAATTACATTCTTGAGCTCTTTGATAGATTTGTCGAGGTAGGAAGTTGGATTTTCGTAGTACTTGGAAGCCTCGGAAGGTCCGTCAACGAAAGCACCCTGGAAGTAGTCTCTTGCCCACTGAATGCAGTGAGCAATTTCGTAGGGGAAGTTCTTCAAAGTGCAAAGTGGAATTCTGAGTTTATAAGGATAGTTACGTTTCTTCAGGGGGATCCTGAGAGTCTCCGTAAGACTGGGTGTACTTGGGAATAACATCCTGAGAATTGCATTTGGTTCCTAGCGTACCGCTCTCAAAGAGTGGCTTCTCATACCAGACACATTTGTTGTCGACGTAAAGTCTTGCCTTCACATTATCGACTGCGTTGATAACGAAATTCAGGTTATCCCAGAACTGATCGTTGAATGTCTATTCGTTTTAAGGATCAACTCTGAGTTTTACTGAATGGAAATTAACATCTGGATTCATTCTTTTTCCTGCCTGGCAAGCCACCTCACTCTTATTTCCTCCGACATTCTCCTTCCTAAACAAGAACTGCCTGTTGAGGTTGCTGATTTCGATGTTATCGTCGTCAGTGCAGGTGAACTTGCCCTTTCTAGCAATACCCATCAAAGCAGCCATCTTGATAAACTCACAACCCAAAGCTCCAGCGCCCACTAGGAATGTGTTCACATCGGCAGCATCATGCACAAACTTATTGCCCAACAGAACTTAGTAGTCGTGGTACCTGGAGTTCGAAGGAGTTCTCTGAGTGTCTTCTGGAAGTATTTCGATGAACTCGTGGTGGAGCCACTGTCTCAAAGGACTGTACTTTCCTGTCATTTTGACGACTTCCTGGGTGATGATGCCTCCCCAGAATGAGCAACAGGGAGATATTTGGGTTTCGGCATACAGGACAACATTAGAAATAAGTTTCTCGTCTACCTTCTAGACTTTCATTTCGCCCTCAATTTCCATTTTTTATTTGGAGTCAGCTATGTACTTGTTAATGATTGAAGTAACTTCCTTGGCATCATCGGCACTCAGTGCTTTGGGAAGCCTGTGATGGGTTTAGTAGAACCTCAAGAGACCATTCAGAATAACGTGGAGTTCCTAAGGACGACCGATCTTCTCCCAGCTGCAGAGGTCCAGCTCCTTCTTTCCTGGAGCATACGGGTTCACTAGACTCTTTTCCAGAGATTTGAACTAGATGTGCTCGGGGACTTTCACCTGTTCGGCTATTCCATTGCACTCGTAGAGGGAGAACTTGCTGGTATCTCCGATAGTGAATGAGTGGGGAGACTTAACAGTGACCTTGAACTGCTTTCCGTTAACTTCGGACATTCCCTTGACTTCCTTGAAAGTAATCACATCACCATCTTCGAAGCCATGTCTCTTGTCCTAGTGGCTGTACACCACACCCTCGGCATCGTTGCTGATTCCTACCACGACTGTCGCTCTGCACTATTCTCCGTTTTTATCGTGGACCATATGCTTGTCTCCAAAATCAACAAAAGTGAACCCGTACAGGCCGAGATTACCGGCGTAAATGAATCCCACGTTCTTGCTTCTGCAGGCGTTGTTCAGTTCAACCAGGTACTTTTGGTCGTAGTTGTCGGTAACAACAACGCAGGTGAAGTTATCGACGATGTAGCCGATGTCGTGGTTTTTAGATATCTTGAGATCAACAGCAGGGTTCAGATTTTACAGGTTTTCCCTGACAGCCTCTGCTCTGGTCACCTTGCCCACGTGAGCCTCTGTCAAATAGAAGTTGCTTCCGAGGTCTGATATCTTGACGAGCTAGTTGTCGCAGATTTCGACTTTCTTGGGTCCCGCCAAAATCAGGTTCTTGGCGACTTCGATACCAAGCTGTGTAAAACAAATGTTACTCCTCGAACACCGAGCAGGAAGACTTTCATGGCCATGAGCTTTCCTTGGGTTTCGGCACCGTAGACGGCTAGTTGCCTTGAGAGGGCATTCTTATCTATTTCTGGGCCTGGAGATGCTTATGCTTGCATTAAATAACTAATTAATATGGAGGATCAACAGCCCTTTTATACTTAAAATGCCTTCTGACCATTTCTATCTGATTGCATCACTCCTGCAGAATTTATCAGGTGGATTCCTGAACTCAACCGTTAGACTTTGAATTTGTTAGTTCGAGAGGAGGCACTGAAGGTACAGTGAATGTGCTATGTTATTTGTAATTCGAATAATGCAAAGCTATAAAAAGAGTAGTTTCGGTAATATTTCTGATACTCGTATTTTTGGGTTAATTGGAACATCTTTCCGCTACTCGTTGCTATGCTAATCTAATATTGTTTGGAGAATCTTTTATGAAATGATTTAAAAGAAGTCAAACTCACAGTAGAAATGGAGCACTAACTAAACCATGAAGAAGATATCGGACAACCGATAGCTCTGCGACTCTCTAAACTTCAGTCTCGATCGTATGCTTAAGCGGTATAAACAGGTGCTCAACTGCGATATCGAGGGAGCAGCAGACGACTAAGAAGAGGGCTATCCCATCCAGGAGGATGATGATGGGACTGAAATGAACTCCGAAGACCCCTTTAGCGTAACCTTGAAGAACTTCGAGATGGGGGCCAAAGATTTTTTGCAGAGGGTGGAGCAGATAAAGGCTAGCTCGTTAGAGATAATCGACAAGCTACCAGAGGACAAGGTAAACCTCAAAGAGACGAACGCATTCGACCTGTTTGTGAACGAAGTTGTCATTCATTAGCTGGCTGAGGAGCTTCGTAAGGCCATGAGTTGATGTTCGTACCTAAACTAATTGCAAAGATCTGTAGGTCGATGAAAGGGCAGTTGAGGAGGTTACATCTCGGAGTTGTTGTTAGCAAAGACTTTTTTTTAATGACGTTTAGCATAACAAAAACTTTGACAATGTTTGTGAGGAGAGATTAATACGTTTTTTTTAGCTGGGTTCGACAGTCGACATTAGTTAAGCAACTCTCAGATGTCCAGGAACATTCGTACTTTCTGAATACACAAAAAAGAGAGGCAGGAGCGTACGACAACGAACCTTCTGAAATCCCTAAAAAACCGAAGACTATTTCCTAGGCCAAACGCAACAAGGTATCAACCAACCGATTCCTACAACTGTTATCTGTAGTTTCCAATAACTCTTATTGCTATTATCTAAGATTGTGTTTTATAATAATAAACAATACTATCGAAAATAGCCTTGACTAATTCAATATTATTGTCTTCGGTGATATTAACACCCTGAAGCTTAAGAATAGAAAATATACACTACTTTCATGAACTGCACATCCTGCCGAACAAACACTTTTTTAGATATTTATGGAGGGTTTAAACCTCGTATTTGTTAATCTAGACGATTATAATTATTAACAATTACTATCTAGTAATGGAATCTCAGCAGATGATGCAGGCTATGATGAACCAAATACACCAAATGAACATGCATAAAATGATCAATTAAATGAGAGTAAATACTTAGCGTCAACTTTAATAGTCTCGTTGTATGAGATAATAAATGATGAAAATGATGAAATAGATGTGCCAGCTAATAGAAAGATCCAGGAAATCCTGATAATGAACAGTATTATATTATGAATCTATCACGCTTTCATAACTTTTGGATGAATTAATTTAGCAGATTGTTAGGTCATCTTCGTAGTTGCTGATATAATGATAAAGAAGGGTTTTGGTTCAGAAATTATATTGGCCGTCAAACACATAAACCATATGCCAGAGGAAGGGTAAATTAAACTGACTACTGAAGTGGGAGAGCTTATCAAAATCGAAGATAAGATTCTAAAATAAAAGTGATTTTAACGAAGCTGTGGAATGCCAATTGGCTATGCTTGAGTGAATTTCGATGAAGCCGGGGCATCAGGAAGGATGGTATACTCCACCAGGCCAATATCTAACTCGGAAAGCTAGAAAACTTGAGGGTACATAAGATGGGTACAAAGGATATTGGTTTAGGCTTTTGGAGATAAAATTATCAATTTAACTATCTTGGAGTTGTTACTACTAAAAATTGTGCTTACCTTTAATCAGGAGACGTTTGGCATCAATAAGTATCATTCTCTTCAAAGGATGACGAGCATGGCGCCTTGGCTTAACTTATGCCCAATAAACTTTTAGAAAAGTTAACCTACAGTAGTCTAATGCTAAACTCTTTTTTCAGGGCCTAATCTAAAAAATCCCAACATGTCATCGATGAATTAGTTAGCTAAGTGCATCGTAAATTATCAATGATCAATAAAAGGAATAAAAAGGAGAAGTAGAAATGTGAAAGAAACCATCTGGAGTGCCTGAAAAACAGAGGCGATTTTAGAGATTAAGCACACGATAGCGAACTGAATTTCTGCAACAGTTGTCTAGTTCTAAAGTAGATTACAATACCATATATTATATTGTCTGGACATCTGATTGTGATCCATGAAACTAAACTACCGTCTAGTTTCCATCAACCCACATAAATGCTTAATGCTTAGTTTCCCTTCGTATATCCTAAACTAACTAAATCATGGATGTTGATTTTTCGATAAACTGCACCCAGTTCAACGAACTACTTTTAAGATGTTTATTTCGAGTTTTTATTCTGCAGTAAATTAATGGATTATGCAATACTTACACATACAATAACACATAATACATATTATACAGCACATACGAAATGTTCGAGGGTCCAAAATCGAAATACGAACTGTCCGATCTGCTGGTAACTGCAAACTGATTCAGGAGAAGAGCTAGCTGGACGCCGTGCTGGCGCGCATCACGGAGAAGCTCCCGTTGGTGCAGAGGAAGAAGAACATGCACGACTCCAATCTCATCAACAACTGCCTGCGGAACCACTTCATCTTCTACAACCTGTCGGAGGCAGAGCTCGAGAACGTCAAAGAGAAGATGTTTTATTGCGACATCAAGGCCGGAGACATGGTTTTCCAGCAGGGCGAGATCGGCCACTGCTTCTTCATCGTAGAAAAGGGCCACCTCGAAATCCTCGTCAACGACAAACCCAAAAAGGAGCTCAAGCAGCAGGACGGTACCTTCCCACTCACTCAGGCTTCGGGTAGCTCGCTCTTCTCTACAACACTCAGAGAACTTCTTCAGTCAGGGCCACAGAAAACTCTGCCCTGTGGGTCATTGACAGGCAAACCTTCCGATAGGCCGTCGAGGAGATGATCACCAAGGAGTACGAGGAGAACCGCAAGTGTCTCTAAGGTATCCGCTTTTTCCTCAATCTGACCAACTAGCAGAAGGACATCATCGCCTCCGCCCTCATCAACCAGAAGTACTACAAGAACCAGACCATCATCCAAGAGGGCGATCCTGGTTCCGCCTTCTACATTATCAAGGAAGGCTCGGCTGCTGTCTACAAAGGCAACAAGTTCATCCGCAAACTCAACAAGGGCGACTCCTTTGGCGAGCAGTCACTCTATTACAACACCATCAGACAACTCACCATTAAGGCAGAAGATGAAGTCACCTGTCTCGTTCTGGGCAGAGACACCCTCAGCCGGGTGCTCAGCGACAAGATCCACGAGATCACCTTCAAGAACTTCATCAAGTGGGCCTTCGAAAAGAACCAGATCCTCTCCAAAATGAGCAAGAGCCAGTCCGAAAGAGTCATCGACGCCATGAAGATCACCGCTTTCAAGGCCAACGACCCCATCTTCAAGAAGGCCATCGCAGGCTGTCAGAAGATCGTCGTAGTCATCGAGGGCAGTCTCAAGAAACTCAAAAACGGAGCTGTGGTTGCCAGTAAGGGGCAGTGTTGGGGAGAGTAGTTCTTGCTGGAGACCAACCGCAACAAAACTCTGGACGACGAAATAGTTATGCAGACTGACGGAGTGTTAGCAGAGATCATCGATACCACATTCTATGAGTGTCTAGGAGGAGTTCGGTACGAGGAGATCATCAAGAAGAACGAGAAGAGCCAGGAGAAGAAGATGGTCGTGTACGAGAACCACAAGAGGAAGATGGGAGAGCACATCAAGCTGGAGGACCTGGTCTACGTGTGTGAGATCTCGACAGCGCAGTTCGGAGAGGTGTACGCCGTCAAGGACAAGAACAACAACCTGTATGCGCTCAAGACGCTGTCGAAGATCGAGCTGTCGGACTTCGACGTGCAGAAGTATATCACGGAGGAGCGCAAGGTACTGATGACAGTGGCTTTCCCCTTCATAATCCAGATGGTGAAGACGTTCAGCGACAGCGAGATGCTGTACTATCTGCTGGAGTACGTGGAGGGCATCGAACTTTTTGAAGTGCTGAAGGACATCGGATTGCTGTCGACCTACGACTGCCAGTTCTACGTGGCCAACATTATTCTGATCCTGGAGTACCTACACCAGAACTACATCATGGTGCGCGACATCAAGCCCGAGAACTTCATGGTGGACTCCAAGGGATACCTCAAGATCATCAACCTCTCCACTGCCAAAATCCTCAAACCCGACCAGGCCTCAAGGACTAACACCATCATAAGCACTCCGCACTACATGGCTCCAGAGATCATCATCGGCAAGGGCTACAACCACCTGGTCGATCTGTGGTCGCTGGGCGTGTGTCTGTTTGAGTTCATGTGCGGATACCTGCCCTTTGGAGACGATGCTGAAGGTCCCTACGAGATTTACGACGACATCATGCGGAACGAGCTCAAGTTCCCCGACTTCATCAAGGACAAGAAGGCCAAGAAGCTCATGGAGCAGCTACTCAACCACAACCCTGATCTCAGACATGGTGGCTCCTTCGCCACTCTCAAGAGCAACCCATGGTTCGAGAACTTCGACTGGCAAGACCTTCTAAACCGGAACGACAAGAAGCTCTAGCCACCCTACATTCCCGATATCAAGAGCAAGCTGATCGAGCTCCACGGACAGATTGCCCGTGCTCGGGTGCCAGTGATGGAGAAGATTCAGGAGTACAAGATCAACAAGTCCATCGGAGACAACCAGAACGACTCCTACGACTGGTCGGACTTCACCTGATATTTGCAACGTCTGTCTTCCGAATTAGAAGATTATATAACCCACATGGTCACTTTGCAGGATGTAATCAACGTCAAGGAGTTCATCAAGGCTGACCTGCCCAACAAGCTCATCATCGCCACCAACCAAAAGTGTGCCACCTCCTACAACGGGGAAGCTCTCGAGATCGGCAACTACCGGCTGTACAAACTGAACTACTCAGGTAACAAGCAGACAGTTACCAGCGACCTCATAAAGCAGAAAATGCAGACGTGGGTATTCGACACCGCCAACAAGACTCTCGAAGAGGCAAGGGATGTGCTGCAGGCGAAGATGAAGGCAGAGTTCAGTGGGTACTATGTGCATGTATGGCTCTGGAACAAGGGCTGCATGGAGAGGACGGGCTGCGAGGGACAGAAAGGGTGGGTGGAGTTCGAGGTGGCCAACAACTCCAACTACGGACACAACGTGTTTCTGATGCTGACCTGAGTGATGCTACTCTGATTCTGCGCTTCGATCTGTCTGAGGCTGTTAAATGTGTTCATATGCATAAAATGCTCAACACCGCCCAGATTGGCTGGTGTTCGAGCAGCCAGTTTTAAATTTGATACAGAATACGCTGGCTTTGTTGATAATAATAGAAAACTGCACCTCCAGATGGACAGCAACAAGTTCAACGCAACCTACACCGTCGAGAACATGAAGCGGGCTCACCAATACCTGCAGGCCAACAAGGACGTGCCGTTCACTGAGATCGAAAACACGTTGAACGAGACCAGCAAGCTCTTCTCGCAGCTAAGCACGTTCCTAGGCATCGCCTTCAAGGATGTGCAGACAAAAGTGGCGATCATCAACGGGAACAAGTCGATGAGCCCGCAGATCAGCAGCTTCGTGGCCTTCATCCGCATGGAGATGCAGCAGGGCATCCACAAGTTCAACGGCGACAACAACGGCAAGCTCAACGCCCCTGCCAACTTCAAGAAGTACGTGTCGACAGCGCGGAGCCTGCTGCGGATGATGTGGCTCATGACCTTCGTGAAGGTGTTCTTCACTGACGCCATCACTACAAAATCCGACAAGCTGGCCCCCATGCTTGACCACGCCTACGATGAGGCCTTCGGGGAGAGGCATAGCTGGATCATCCGCAATGGAGCCAAGCTGGCCATCAAGGTAGCCCCTGGCAAGCAGTATCTGGTGGAGGCATTTCTAGGAAAAAACGATGAGGCGCTATTCCACAAGACAGTGGAGGAGCTGCTGAGCTACCTGAACCCCATTTGGTAGTTCCTCTGGGGCTTCTACAGACAAAACGGAATAGACAACCTCGAATGATATCCTCTGCATAAAGCCCTTTAAATCGATTAAGCATTTACAGTATCATATCTAAATAGTGATGGGCAGTGAACTTGTATCGATAGTGAGTTTCGCAGCGATACATTTATGCACTATTTTCGATCCTTTCCATCGAAAGCGTGAATGATTGAGTAGAACCAGTAGGGTTTGTTTGTATTTTAAAGTGTAACTTACCTACGCAAGTTCTAGTAGATACAGGATGCGCTTGTAATCCCACTTTTCCAGTCTATATTTAGAAGCCAGTTATAACTAATGCTTAAGGATAATGTTAGGAGCAAGAGAAAGGCCTTACTTACAGAGCTAGCGTAACTCTGGATGGGCATGAACCTGTAGAATTAGCCTCAGCTAGAGCCGTTCCAACCACTCCAATCTGGTGTTTTTATTAATATGAAATAGTATTTGGGACAATTTACCGGCAACAACCCCTACCATCTCCCCTTCAACCGTCTTTGTGTATACTAAGTACAAAGCTACCATCTCCACATCTATTTCCAATCGCAATGTCTGCCCAACTTTAAGGTTGAATTCCAGCAATCCCATATAATCTAAATCCGAAATAGCCTTGTTTGGAGACTTCATCAGCTGTTTAACTTCATTGACTGACACCTACCTATAAGGATTAGTTCCCAGAATTGTGTTGGATGGTATGATAGGAGTTTCTAAAGTTAGCTGAGAAGATGCAATGACGGTTGGTGGTGTCGCCAGAATGAAGTCCACTTTCTCTTTGACACTCATACTGTTGCTGAGGGCAGCCCATAGTGCAGTTACGACCTCCGGAGTATAATTATGAAATGCTTTGTACGCATCAATATCAATGCTATACTTGATGGAACTAAATGTCGGAATGGAGCTTTGGTTTATGTTCTTCGCATTGAGAATAATCTCGAAATTCTACTGAGGCTTTCGAGCCTGTACAATATTGAAAACCTTTAGGATTTAGGCTTAGATTGAAGTAAAGAGAGATATTTTGGATCCCATCATCTTCTTCAGGTACAGCTTTACTACCTGTAGCTGGGTTCTGGGTACACCGTTACGGATGGTTTCAGTATAGTGTCGGATGGCTCTTACTACTTCGTGCTAGTATTGCAGAGTAGCCTATTTGGGGTAGTTTTTGATATATTTGCAGTATAACTAGTACAAACAGCAGTAATACACGAAGTCAGAGCACGTTGCTAACGGTCTTCGTATTTTATTGAAGAGTATCTCGAACTAGGCGCTCAGATTTTTGGCTCCCATATTCGCCAGTATCTCCATCGACTCCATGATGTGACCTTTGACTTCACTCTTAACAATCTATTTTCTGATGTGTTAGGTAATTTATTGTCTGTACGCAGGTATCAGCCTTAGCAGCCTGTAAAGTGGAAGAACACCCAATCTACCCTTAACCTTAGCTATTATCTGCTGTTTCGTGTCCTAACTAATAACGAAGGTATGTGGGTGCTATAGAAGGGCTGCCACCACCACCTCCTAAAACATTTACGAATAGTTTGAAGTGGAATCCCATCTGATAGAAACCTTTTCACTCTGTCGGTACCTATTCCCCTCAATATAGTTGTAGATGATCAATTAGTGGCTGCTCTAAAACTAACTACCTTCATCAGCTACCATAATAGGTTCCCTCCACGATATCCCATGCTATTTGGTACTGACTACTATTCTGTCTAGTAGGTGCACCCTGTGTTTGTGAGTGCTGTACTTCTAAAGGTTAAGGTAGCATAGGTAGTGGTAGAGATATGACTTTTACAGCTAGTTTAAGTGTTTAAAGTTGACTTTGGAACACAGTCTGTAACAGTAGTCCATTAATCTGATGCTCTGTCGACGGTTTAGATGGCAGATGGATGATAATAGGGTTATTATGTTTTTGGTGGTGAGTCTGGGTTAGTGTTTCCGGATGGTCAGGTACGTTTCCCGACAGAATGAACCTGTCAGACTGAACACTCGGAAATACTAACAGATATCGCTGATGTTCTCTGTTTAGCGTACCATCGTCTTCAGTTTTTGGCGCATGACATTAACACTCCCTTTGAGTTATTTACTGTTGGGTAGGAGATCCTTCTGTCTGAGCACCTGCACCAAATTGAACAATTTGAGTAGTTACTCAGAGCTTTATGATTTGGAGTAGTGCTCTATTACCATGTTGATTGCTGAAGGATCAATTACTAAGTAGTCTTCAAGTTTGGTTTGGTGGGCCAGTTTTAGTAGAATACGCAGAGCACTTATTCCCTGTGCGAGAAACCTGGAATTCTCAGTTATCTATTTGAAGGCGGATTAGATGGTACCCAAGTTCTCGATTTATGATAAAGTAATGGATTGGGAAGTAGGCACCATCTTATCTATCTTATCGATAGGTCCATCAATCACTTGGGAGCAGGAGTACCTTACTCTCCTCACAAGCACCTCATTACAAACTTTCCTAAATACTCTGAGCATTAATAATAATATTCTTATATCTCATCAATTGTTTATGAGCTGCCCTATGAGATTCGCAGCTGAAATATTTGGAACTACCAGCTTGTTGATGTCTACAACCTGCGGAGGATTCGGTGGTTTTCCGATCATGTTCATGTACTGGAGTACCTGTCCAGGCAACTCTTTAAGCACTTCTTGGGACAGAGCCACTGAGTTGGTTCCGTAATTCCTGAAGGGAACGAACTGGACGATATCTCTGGTGCATCTCACTCCTTTTGAGTCGACTAATCCGTTGTCTCCGTCCAATGCCTCCATATTGCTGAAATCAGCATTACCTACACCTACGATGATGATAGAAAGGGGTAGACTAGCTCCACTAACAATAAGGTCTATTGTGGCCTGCATATCATGTATCTATCCATCAGTAAGAATGAGTAGAATCTGGTAAGTATTACTTCCCTGCATTTTGCATGCATTAGCCAATTGAAGAGTCTCCTTAATAATGGGAGCGAAGTAGGTAGGTCCCGCCAACTCCACCATAGTAACAGCTCTATTGTAAGTTTCCAGAAGGTTGCTGAACCCCATAACTTCAGCCTGCCCAGGTATCCCACTCAGTGGGAAGCAATGGTTAGCTTCTTTCTGTGTAAAGTTTGGGAATCGAGGTTTAGCACCAAACGCATAAGCTGGTATCCGTTGGTCAGAGTCGTAACTTGAGAGGATATCCCATATAGCTTTAGTGGTCATCTGGTACTGGTTAGGCTGCATAGGGTTCAAGTAGTGGAGGGAGCTGGGTACAGTGGGAACTCCATTGGAACCTGTAAAATCTATGGCAACTATCAGGTTTAGTTGCAGTCCTCCTCTAATATAATCTATAAAGCTAGGTAGAGTTATAATCTGGAACTGCTCCAACATCAACCTTCCAGGTTTCTTTGCTTTAGGATTAAACAGATGTATTTCTGCTGGTAGCACTTTCAGTCGAAACTATTCGATAGTTACGTAGAGTTCTCCGATGAATTGGTGCTTGGAAGGGTCCTTCTATTCATCCCAGCATTAAACTCTGTATCAATTGAATAAATACTTAAATCTAGGCTAGTTCTGGGACACCAACTTATTGACTGGAATAGTAACAGGGTTCCAATTAGGCTCCAGACTCTCCTTAATAACTTCAGTCTGTGCCACAGTAATTAGAGAGCTATCCTGTCTTATCTTCAGAAACTTAAGGTAAGGATCACTCTTATCCCAGAAATCAAACCAGCTGTCTGTATTCATCAACTTAGTTCCCCTCCACTTCATGCGTAGAGCACCTAAATAATCTAACACTTACTGCTACAGTCTTCCACCTTTTCGATTCTGACTATCACCTTCCCAGCATCCTTCTCAGTAAGTGTTTTGAGACTGAGCACCGATGTCTGGTTTTTAGCTCCTACCAGATTCCCCAACGTACTGAATGCCCTGCCAATCAACTCTTTTTATTTACCATCGTCATCATATACTTCAATCTTAACTTCCTGCCGAGCCTCGAATATGTAGTTCAGTTGGAATGATTTCTTCCAGTCTGGGTTAACATTGTTATTGACTGTCTAAGTCCTACCAATCTCCTTAGTGTTCTGGCTGGGTGTCTCCTGGAAGTAGAGCAATAACATGGGATCAGACTTACTGAATACATCCAGATCTTTAAGATTCCTACCGTTGAAGTAGAGCTCCACTCTTTCGTAGTCTCCTGAAGCTATCATCTTGCCGACTAATATCTACCTAATTAAATATTACAACCTACAACCCATTTATAACTGGGGGATGGTAACTCTAACCCACCGATAGTAACTCTAACTCGAACCCACTGCTCGTCCCCTTAGTCAACCACTCCAAATGTGAAGTTTGATAATATTATTAATGAAATCAGTGTTGATTGTGCTTTTGGCGGTTGTTCTCTCCTTCTCGGCTAATTAGTTCACCAACTTCACCTACGATGCTCATGGTCGAGACTGGAAATAGAAGAACATCTGTAAGGGAGGTACCCATATTGAAACTCAGGTGACCACCAGTCCCCCGTCAACCTCACCTTCACAGCCTCCAACATCGACAGCTATCTCTTCACTAACTTCATAAAGGCTACCCCCTCCATCTACTTCTTCAACACTACCATCTACATGAACAACACTATATTCGGTTATCTCTATACAGTCAACCTCTTTAACAAAACACTCTCCCTCAAAGGTACCTAACTGCGTGTACGCTGCAAATCTGAACATCAGATAGTGGATGGAGATAACATTACAAAGTTTGATTTATAAATTCAGGTAATTGGTGAGGTTAGCATAGGTATTCCATCAAAACATTTATTAGTCGGCTGTTAATGATAAGCTGGCATTAGCTATTTTCTTCCAGGCGGGTGACGGACCAGATGATACCCCTGATCCCAACCTTCAGGCGATTATTGAGGCTTACCAGGCAGGAGTGAGTTCAGCGCCCAAAACTATTAATATTGACTTTACGAAGTACTTCGACCTCAACAATAACTACAACTATTGGGTGTACAGGGGATCTATCACGATGCCCTACTGCACCGATGATACCATGAACTGGGTTGTGATCGATAAGGCATTTCCTATGTCTAAGGCTCAGAAGAAGTTCTTCGAGGAGATGTTTTATGGAGGAGTGCAGAAGGAGGGTAACTGGAGGGATACCCAACCGAACTCCAACTCTATCGGCTACTACCGATTCGACAGCTTATGATTATCATGTATAGTGTGTGTTTATGTAATGACTGACGTAGGTTGCAGTCAACTACTAACCATGGTAGGAGTCTCTCCTGCAGTCCTAAACCTCAAGAGATTTAGCAAATTGAAAAAAATATCAACCTTTAAAAGAATACCCGAATGGAAATTTACTTTAAATCGAAAGGTTACCTAATTATATAATCATTTAAGCAAATGCCCAGATAAGATTACCAAGACAGTAGGATCGCTTCGACTTCCACCCTGTAGGGCCTCCCTCAAAACGATTAGGCATCATACTACTTCGACTATTATTAATTCCTAGGATCAACATATGAGTTCAGCCAGGAAAATTTTGTTGATAATAGCATGCAAGACTTGTGGAAACAAGGTCATTCAAATAGTGAGGATGGTGAGGAATCTAACGTCAATAACTCATTATTAGAATCCTCTAAAGTGTCCCCCAAGTCCCCATTGGAGAGTTAAGTGCATTTTGAACTCTTCTAGAGTGAAGGTGCAGTAGCGACAGGCCCTGGAAATATGAGTAAGACCTCTCACATCTAAGAGAAGTAATCCAAAAAGGATAACACTGCTATCTGCAAAATCATCTTCACCCAGTTCAAAAAGTGTCTGAAGAACTCCTGCCCAATAGACATGACTCCCTACTTCAAGATCTGCTCATACGAAGTAAACCATCGAACTCTCTTCGATTTTGAAGTGCCTATATGGTATGTCGAAAAATTGGATGAGAAGAACCCATAGCTAGGTCTCCTCAGACAGTTCAGGGAATTTGCAACCCAAGTCAAACCATTACTTCTTAACCATGCCCAAATCTCCTACGCCAAGGACAAATCCGATAGAAAACAGAAATATTAATCATACGTATAACGCATCTATGATGCCTACATTTACGGCAGGAACTCATCAGATCGCATGAAGAAGCTGTATGCTGGTTCGAACACCCCCAAGGCAAACAAAAAACTGGAAGTAATCCTCCAGAAGTTTGTTTTCTGAGGAATACTTGATTTTGAGTTACTTTATTTTTTAATATGAATGAATGATTATTATTGACAATTAATAATAATTACTACGCACTGGGTTCAGTTTCTGCACTTACCTACCGTGTAGGAAGCCATTTGAGGGTCCTGACAGGCTTAGCAACCATTATTATAGGTCCTTGTACGGCCTGATGATAATACTCCGCAAAGGACGTTCTGCTGCAACAGACACAGAATTGCCTAGGTTGGGTTGTTGCCACACAGTTCCGAACGGGGCTTTCCACCAGTAAGTGCTCCTGCAGCTGGTAAGCACGGGTTATTTCTGTAGGCAACTATCCCTGACTAGAGACATGCGTAACATGAATTGGAAGCTGTCTTGGAGGTTCCATTTTTGTAGAAGGCGCATACAGGCACGTACCTGAGACTACAGAACCCTAAAGTATTTTTAGGGCAGGGTGTTGCAAGCATAGAGTTCTATCTAATTTCAGCCGAGCTACAGGCGCCAAGCTTATATGAAACTACTGTTTTATCTGCACAGGCGTTACAAGGGTTACTGAAGCTCTGCCTTCTCAAATCATTTTTCATGCCGCATACCGGTCGATAAGAATAGGGACAGTTAGTTGGGTTTGTCTAAGCACATCCTACCCATGAGTTGGTCATGGTAAATGGTTGGAATGATGTTCCTGTAAGCTTGGCGGGAGGTTGAGAAATCACTAGTCTTTGGACTGTGGATGTATTATTTGTGAATGTTGTCTCGGTGGTCGTAGTAGGTTGAATTTGTTGGGGTTGGGTTCCGAAGGGTACAGATGGGGTATAAGTTGCTGGAACTGTTGTCGTTGGAGTAAAGGTCGTGTCAACTGAAGTACTCGGTGTGTAAGTAGCTGGTACCGAGGTAGTTGGAGTGAAGGTACTTACAGCTGGTGTGGTAGGTGTGGATACCGGGGCCACAGCAGGTAAAGGTGCACAACTTCCATCACTAAGAGCAACTAGCCCTGCAAATTGACAAGCAGTACAGGCATTAGCAAAGGTAATCCTCAATCCATCTCTGAGTGTTCCACAGACAGGACTAAAATCCCTCTGACATGAGGCCAAAATTTGACTACATTCAGGTACATTGAGTTGGAAATTGACTGTAACAGCTGGTGCGGGTGGTGCCTGAGGCTCTGGAATGAGCGTTGGAGTCTAAATATTTGCTGATGTTGTTACATTAAAGTTAGTCGATGAAGTTGTTGTCACTGTATTTGTCACAGTTCCAGTGGTAGAAGAGGTAGGGGTGAACTGGGTTTACTGAGGTTGTCCAGAACCCGTAGTTTGAACATCTTAAGAAAAATTCGTATTTGTAAACCCATCGTTAGTGTTAATAGCTGGTACTGGTGGATTTTGACTATTTGGTGGGGCTGTTGGCTAAGTAAACAAACCATTTACTGTAAAGACTCCGGTACTGGAGGAGGTCTGCTGATCAGTCAATATGACTGGTTGGTTTTGATTTCTTCCTGGAACAGTTGCGAGGGCGAGGGCAAGACTGGCCAGATTGAGGCACTACCCTATTGAATAAGAGACGATGCCTGGACTCTGGCAGGCAATACAGTCGTCGCTGAATGTCCTGGATGATCCTGACTGGTAGTTCCCACAGACAGGAGAGGACGCAGGCCTGCACTCCCCAAAATTCCCTGGACACTCAATGGCGAATGTCGTAACAATTAGAAAGAGAACAACCAACATATTTGATTTTAAGTCTGCGTGCGCTATATAAACTGATAAGCTAATACCGGCTGAAAAAATATGCTTGTTGCTAATTAAACTATTTAAAACTCCATTCTTCTATTACATATCAATTTAGTGATGGGGGAGGTAATTTCCGATACTTTTATAAATTGAGGGGTGGTAATAAAATAGTGATTAACTCTATCTAGTTTTTATTACCTACCTACCTCATGAGTGCTCATACTAAAATACTAGGCAGTCTGGATGCTGCGATACGGAAGGCGTTTAGGGATCCTACTGATAGATCGTAGCCGTCCAATAGTAACCCACACTCTACGCATAAGTCACACTCTAAACGCAAACATTCCGAAGCATCTAAGGTGCCCAGTGAAAAGCACTGGAGTAATGGGTCTCCTCTCGGAACTATCGAGAGACCTATAGGGACAGCCATAAAGACAACATAAGGTTTCTTCAGACAGGAGGAGTACCAGACAAACAGAAGGGATGCTTCTTCCATGCAAATAAACGAAATATTTGAGATGGTTCACCCTCTTCTTAAATGTGCGGATCAGCTTGTTAGCTTCGTGGATAGTCATGCCCCATTCGCCTAGGAATCCATCTGCAGCTATGTAAATGAGCGGGAAAAACTATTGAGTATCCTCCTATAGAAGAATCCAGACTGCAAATCCTCTGCTGCTACCGTATCCATATTCGAATAGTCCCCCATCCACACCTAAAACCAGAGGAAAGGCAACATACTCTCATCCCAGATAATATCTGAACTTTCAGATTTGAAACTGAGATTCAGTGAGCTTTAATAGAAGCTGTATGAGAAGTAACTCGAAAGCCAGCACCTTAAACGGTAGCTGGAGGAGGTGGAGAACATTCTTAGCTTCCAGGAGAACCGTCTGAGTAAGTAAAAGGAGAAGGTCCGAGGACTCGATTTTCAGATGGAGAGGGTAAGAGGGATAGTACGAAAGATTACCCAATACTAAAACCTGGAAGAGTATTTCTGGGCTCTAAACGAGTTCCAGAACTCACAATAGAGGCTAGATGTAATAAACAGACATGAGTAGGCCATATGCAGCCTGGGTGAATAGGTCAGTTCAGCATGGATTGAGAAGTAGGAACAGAGAGCCCGTCGTCGGCGCAGCACCACCAACCCAAGAGATGAATAATCAAAACTAAAAACTATCGTTGGATGAAATCACTCGAATTATATGTTGCATTATAGGTTAGGGAGTTTAGGCGTACGCGCTGAAAGTTAGACCTTTCTTCTTGCGTTGGATTTACTTCTAGAGGTTGCCTTTGATATCCTATGCACGTTGTTTCTGCATTCTAATCTCCTAGTTGTGTTAGGTTACGAGGAATGTATGCTAATATCCGGTGAATTTCTTTATTGAACTTTAGAGGAAAGGTTTGTGTTGCTAATCTATTACTCCCTACACGTCCTTCAGTGTGAGGTTATGATTAAGCGATAAGTATTAGAATAATGTCTGTCCTTTAAATACCCCTATTGTAGTTCCTGAGTCGTCTATCCGTTCCTGCAATCTATAGATCTCTTGTTCTAGTGATCGCCTATACTCCGTCTCTCCAATAAGCTGATGCATTTTAAATAAATCTTCACAGCTGATAACCCCATCTGCATCGATATCCATAACCTGAAACATGAATAGTACCTGGATTTGAGTGGGACATTTCACAATGCTTTACACGAAATGAGTGTATTTGAAGAGGACCCCTTCGAAAGGAGGTTCGAAGAATCGGATGAACTGATTACAAATATACTCTCCGAAGCACCTAGTCAGCAACTTTACCAATAGCTCTCTCTTTAGTCGGTTCTATAGGCTGATTGTCTTCCATATGGACCTATCTACCGTAGGGTTGGCTATCGGTGGTAGCGATAATCCTAGTGATTTCTACCTTCCTTCCACTATACTCCCCTGTTTGGACATATCTATCGCACTGATAAAATGATTATTCCTCTCAGCAGGTATCGATCTCTGTCTCTAATGGTTTTAGCACCTGTTGCTTTTGGTTGATACCACTACAGTTTTATTAATCTCTCCCAGTGAATCTACCCTATTGTGCCTACGACCACCAACATTTTTAAGTAGCATCTCATAGTTAATTAGACTACCTATCATGCGTTCCTTAATGATATTCCTGAGAGTCGTATTTACAGGGGTGTCCAATTGCCTAACAGTACGCAACTTCGTCTGTACAGCTGGTAACCCATTAGCATGTGCTTATTAGTTTCTGAATGCATAGAAATCTTCCTTTCTGTAGACTTTGGAGTTTGGGGCTATGGGAAGCATTATAAAATTATTACTCCAATGTATTAGATAGATATCGTCTTGATAATAATAAGATGTAGTCATAAAAGTCCATTACTCTGTGGGAGATTAGTGGGAACTTTGCTAGAAGCCACTAAAACCGTACGATGGTAGTTGGTTAGTGATGAAGGATCCGTATTTGGAAGTGTCAATAGATAAAGCAAAACTGTCGACAGAAGTGCAGAAGAATGGAGGGAAGGAACCGCAGTGGAAATCAACCATATCTCTGGAGTTCCTGTATGATTCTGTGCTAGTGTTTCAAGCATTCGATCGAGATGTAGACCGTGATGAGGATATCGGTGGTGGCTCCCTACACATTTCTGAACTAAAGGGTGGAAAGGGTAATGTAAAGCTATTTCTAAAAGGAACAGGAATAGGTGAGATAAACTTTAAGTACTAACTGAAGAAGCTACCTCCTCGTAAGAATATCCAGTTTGAGAATATTAGGCTGCAGCTGCTGGAGGGTAGAGGAGACCTAAATAAAAGTTCTCCTTGCATAAGGATAAGCACTGAGAGTGATAATGTGCACAGTAAGGAGTCGGTGGTCAATATGCAACAAATACTTTGGAATGACTATCTGAGGGTGAGAATCAATCAGAAGTAGCTCCGATTTGTGATGGTGATCGAACTAGAGGAAAAGGTGGCTGCTACCTAGACCATCTACCTCGAAGAGTTTGAGTTCGCTGAGGGCAGTAAGGAATACAATCTTATCGACTCGGAAACTCTCTTACCGTTGGGTGCCCTCTCTTTCACTTACCGAAGCATCAACGTTGTAGACAATAAAAGCTTTATAAAGGTTGATGAATCGACTGTGATTAGGATGGAATTTAGTAAGTTTAATTTGGGTAGTATCGATTACAAATTCAAACGGATGGTTCTAAGGATCTATGTTGGTAGTAATTACGCTGATACTACTGGTTAGTCAGTTTCTCTTTACAGGTAACCTAAGGAAAAGAAGATTACTTTTGTTATTCTCGATCAACGGTTGATAGAGGATAAACTTATCACTCAGGAGGAAATGCTTGCTAGTAGTCTAGCCAATCGGGCCCAGTTGTTAGAAATACCTACTGTTCTGGGTGGTACTATTGGGTTAGGATTCACCCTCAACTCTGAAACTCTTAAAGCTAGTACACTATCGATGTGGCAACTCGACCTCAGACTCATCAATAAATACTGTCATATTAACGCCTACGTCAAGATTAAGGTTGGTAGTTGGTAGAGTAGAACGGAGAGTCTGTAGCTAGGCAAGAGAATATCGTTTAACTTCAAAAAACAGCTCAATTATGTGTTTTACAAATAATAGGCGGCAGAGGTACTTATTTACGACGAGGATATCACTACCTTCGAACTGGTTGGAAAGTCAACTATCATCATCAAAGACCTATAACCAGGAACTGCCAGTCCTTTGACAATCTACACCAGATAGGGGAAATAAATCGGGCAGCTATCTTTCGAGCACTCCCTAAAGCTATCAGAACCAACAATAAAACATCAATAAGCTCCTGAAACAGACCCATAAGTCAAAGCACAGTAACCAGCATCAGTTCAAATCTCCAACCGAAGGAACATCCCAAAACAAGCCAAATCATTACCTAAACAACCAGCAACCAAAACAAACAAATGATGCCTGTAATAGCTTATTATATTACATCGTTATAAGTTGAATGCAGGATTTCCAGCAAGAGTAACTCGATGAGCTCTATGAGTGGGTCGATGCTCTAGAGCTGTCCCGTCCCAAAAAGTACTCACACTGCCATTAAGAAACATCTCCAGAGACTTCTCTGATGCTGCTATGATGGCTGAAGTTGTTAGTTTCTACTATCCTAAGGAAGTAGAGCTACATAACTACCCACCAACCAGTTCTGTCAAGGCTAAGCTAGCCAACTGGATGACTCTTAACAGTAAAGTATTGTCAAGGATTGATATCCGACTTACCAAAGATCATATGGAGAAACTAGCTAATAGTGCACCTTTTGCAATTTAAAAGGTGTTGCTAGCTTTCAAGGCGAAAGCAGAGCAGGTAGAAAGGGATTCGCCCAAGAAGCCGAGGGAAAGATTGGAAGAAAATGAAGGATTTACGGATCGAGGACCGACTGAAAGCACAGTCAGCAGGCTTGAAGAGTTGAGGGAGGTGTATCGATTAATAAAGCAAAAAAAGGATGCTGTACTATCACTAAATTCAGACTTTGCAGAGTTATGCTTTTCCTTTATTAAAATGAAAGGCAATGCTGAAATGGTTGCTTCAATTGAAAGAGACGCTTATTTGTCATCCTTTTCCATTTCTGTTTTCCTTCCAACAATTTTTGGAGTTTCCTCTTTTCTGAAATTTCAAAACTTGAACAA
>JAOXNN020219954.1:0-15374 GCA_028571205.2 Hydropsyche betteni
TTCTTCTTTTCTTCAATAATTAATCGTTTGTCTTGAACACTTTTCTCAGATATTCTTTGATTAACTGCAAGCTCAGAGTTGATGTCTTGTTCCCAATCTTCATACTGCTTACACAATAAAGTTAAAGCATCAAGTTCATTGATCAGTTGAATGTCTAAAAATCCACAGTTTTTTAAATCTATACATTAATCATGTTTAATTTAATTTATTTTATGTACCCTTATTTTTATCTTGGTTCAATTGGTCAAATGCATCTTTAAAATTTTCTCGATATTCTTTGATTGCCAAATTTTTTTCAGTACGGAATTGTTCCATAGATTTTAGTTTTTGCTCATAATCGGATACTTGTTTCTTGAAAAAATGTTAGATTTAGATAAATTAAATGGTGTTTATTATTAAAATTTTAACCATTCTCTGAATTATATTTACCCTTTGTTGAGATATTTCTTGTTCCAAATTGTACATTTCTTGACTCATTTTCTTTTCATAATTTTCTTTGCTTTTTCTCAAATTTTCACTCTGAAACATTGCATAGTATTATTATTTTAAATGTAATATTTTGAAATCAACCAATCAAATTTTTTCCCAATTTTGAATTAAATAATATTCATTTAAAAAAAATATTTAAATTAGGAATCTTAAAACATTTACCAATTCTAAAATTTCTATCTTTGTTCGTTCATTTTCCTCTTCCAAAAATTTTTTAAGGGTGATTTGGAATTTTTGCATTAAAGGATGATCAGGTTCCAAAATTATGGGTTTTTCATTTTCTTGATTATGAGAATCCATTCTGAAATTGATCACATTATTCAAAATAACCTCTAAAATGGATATCAATACAATAAAATTTTGTTAAAATCATAAATATAGGTAATACTTTGAGATATATTTTTTATCAATTGTTATTAATTAGATCCTTCAAGAAATGATATGTCGAATAATGACGATTAGAGTAAATTATTGATTAATTTAATATGAATTCACATGGAAACATGTCAAAATGCGTGTGAAACTAAGCAACCTCACGGTGTAAACATACAATAATAAAGTCAAACATATTGCTGCGAAGATGGTATGATTAGTGATGATTTTACCGAAAATCTTTATTAGTATAATTATAATAAATATTAAATCCTTAAAAAATTTAGATTTTATCTCGATCTAAACCTGCAAATGTGACTCAAGGCTCAGAATACAATAAAGTATCACTCAATAAAAAGGGCACTCCTGATTTGGAAGATCTCATAGAAAAAAGAGATTATACTGGAGCCCTTACTCTGCTAGAGGTATTATTTTATGAAAGAACCATGTATTTTCAAGAAACGAAAATAAAATATTTTTTTCATAGTTTTTACAAAGTACAACGAACGATACAAATTCGTGTCTAGATGTGTGGAGTGGTTATTGTTTATTTCATCTAGGTGATTATAAACGTGCTTTGGATATTTATGAACAATTGAAACAATCAAAATCATCGATTGCTGATCTTGATATAAACAGAGCAGTCTGTTACTTTTATTTGGGTTTGATTTTTTTTTTCTCCAACTTGTCATAATAATTGTTTTAGTTCTGTATTAACATTAAATAACTTTATATTACAGGAATGTACAATGAGTCACAGGAAATTGCAATATTGGCGAAGGATAATCCCCTCAAAGTATAATAATTTGATGTTTAGTACGTTAGGTTGTTCAAATTTATAAATGTTCGTTTTGATTTTTATCAAAAATTAGTTACTCAATATAAAAAAAAAACTCGTACTCAATAAAGTTGTGTATTTTTACTATAAATTAGTTATTTTTTGTTGTATTTTGTAATTTTGTACTGTTGAGGAGCAAAGATATGTTCGCCACCTAAAAATTTATCATATTTATATAGCAAAAATACCCAAGTGAATCAAGTGCAAATTTAATTTATATTGAAAAATTAGTTTTTGAGAAAAATAAAAAAGGGCATTACCTTTTGAATAACCTATTAATTTAATAATTATTTTTTGTGTGTGATAAATTTTAACTCATTGCATGATTTTTCAAGAATCGTCTTCTTTTTCACTTGGCTCATAAGTTAGGGGATGAAGCTGTGTTGATGGATAGACATCAAAATTTGAGAGATATCGCTGAAGATCAATTAAGTTTAGCATCTATTCACTATTTAAGAGCCCATTACCAAGAAGCTATAGATATATATAAGAAACTATTATTAGAAAATAGGTTGTTTTCATAAACATCATAATATTTTTAGAGTCATTATTTAACCAATAATTATTTTTATAGAAATCAACTAGCATTGAATGTGTATGTTGCTTTGTGTTATTATAAGCTGGATTATTACGATGTGTCTCAAGAGGTTCTCAGTGTGTACTTGAATCAGCACCCTAATTCTACAATTGCAATCAACTTGAAAGCATGTAATTTATTTAGGTTTGAAATAGTCGCATAGATTTTCATACTGTACTTATTTTTTACATCTCATTTCATAATCATTACATATTCAGATTGTATAATGGAAAAACTGCTGAAAATGAATTAAAAAACATTGCGACAGATCAACATACTTTTGGACATGATCTTGTTAAGCATAATTTGGTGATATTTAGAAATGGAGAAAGTGCATTGAAGGTACATACATATTAATTATTTTATAAAATGAAAAAATTATTTTTATTTTTCAATTAATTAGTATTTCACACTAAGGTGTTACCAGCGTTAGTCGGAGTTGTGGGTGAAGCTAGATTAAATCTTGTGGCTCACAGATTAAGAAACGGAGAACCAAAAGAAGCTCTTGAACTTTTAGGAGACTTAGAACCTGCTGTTCCACTTGAATATATATTGAAGGGTGTTGTACATGCAGCACTAGGACAAGAAATAGATTCGGTTTATATTTATCTTAATAAAATGAAAATATATATGTTCAAATCAAATGTTGCTATTTTATTTTAGGAAGAACACATTAAAATAGCTCAGCAATGCTTGCATTTAGTGGGAAGTTCTGCTAGTGAATGCGATACTATTCCTGGACGGCAATGTATGGCTTCTTCGTATTTCTTATATGGACAGTTTGAAGAAGTTCTCGTATATCTCAATTCAATAAAAAGTTTTTTTGTTAACGATGATACTTTCAACTTTAATTATGGCCAGGTATGACAACTTAAAAATAAGTGTTTTAAAAATTATCAGTAATGTAATATATTTGCAAAATTTTTACTAAAATACTTTTCGGCAGGCAAAATGCGCAACTGGATATTACAAAGAAGCAGAAGAATCTTTACTAATGGTGCAGGATGATACTATCAAAAACTCATTTACATACGTCGCTTGTTTATGCCGCTGTCATATAATGAATAAACATTCACAGTTAGCATGGGATATTTGTCAAAAGGTAACTTTAAGATTGCAAATCAATCGTTATTCGAATTTGAAATTATTGAAAAATAATCATATATTTTATTTTTATTAGATCGCAGGCACACCAGACTATTTCAACCTTTTGCAAATCGTTGGTAATGATTCTTATAGAATGGGAGAATTCCTGATAGCTTCAAGAACATTTCACATGTTAGATAGGTAAAATTAAATGATGTTATATATTTATATTTTCATAAAAGATTATAATTTATTGGAAAATTTTGGTTTTAGACTTGAACCAAATCCTGAATTTTGGGAAGGGATGCGCGGGGCTTGTGCTGGAGTAGTACAAATGGTTGCTGCAGGTAGAGAATCGCCAACTGCTTTGAGAGAAATACTGCATCTTTTGCGTAGTACTCCTCATGCCCAAGCTGATTCCATTATCAGGATAATCATTAATTGGGCAGATGACATGCATTTCAATGTATTAGATTAAATTTAAAAAATCTAATCAATAAGCGAAAATAATAAATTATGAAAATAAATAACTTTTTTGTTAATTATAAAATTTATACAATATTATCGTTCGATTTGTAAATTAAGTGTATAAAACTAAAATGAAACAATGCATAGTTTTTATAGTTTATATCAAAAAATATTCGAAAAATAAATTATTTAAAATAAGTTATTTCTGAAATTTTCAACAAAATTATAAATATAAAATCAAAAACAAAATAGAATAGTTTGTAAACTTAACAAGTTAGTTTGATTTCTTGGATTGAGACTTGGTAGTTGCACCTCCGAGAACCTTCTTTCTTTGAGCAAACATATGACCGTACAACATGGGGAAAATTGGTATATACAGTAACATATATCCGATTAAGAAATATTGGAAATTGAATATAAAATTATATTTGTTTGGTAAAGAAACTGTAAATTTTTTAGTTACGGCAACTTCTTGTTGAGCATGATACATGCAAAGGAGTTCACCAGTAATACCCAAAGGATACAATCCAATGAATAAAGTATATCTGTAAAAATAATGGTTTGTTTAATCAGAATTGTAATAAATAAATATTATAGATAAGTGAGAAGCAGCAATTACCTGAGAAAACTTAAAAATTTCGGGACACCACCAACCAAATTCATCAAGTAATATCCGTATCGTATAATTTCAGTGATACTCCATGCCAAAAGAGACAAAGGTAAACCTAAGCCAGCTGGGGCTGAGGTAGTTGTTTGCAATACACCACATACAACAAAAACTCTGGAATATACTTGCATAAGAGTCACCATAACATTGGATGGAACAATTCCTGTTGCTGCATGTAACACCTATTTTTTATTTCAATAATTAGTGGGAAAATTTAGGAATACAATATATTATAAATGGAAAATTAATATACCTCAAAAACAGCAGCATTTTGAAAAATCATCACTGTCCACCATACAGTATCCCATAAATTAGCTTTGGTACCGATTTCTTTAACTAAATAGTGTGAAACTAGCTGGTACATCAAATATGACCATCTGAAAATATAGTAAAACTATAAAATAGTTTATTTGTATTTATAAATGAAAGATCTTATGATATATTATTAATTTAATGTAATGACTTGAATTATAATCATATAATAAAATATAATAATAGATTATATGAAATCTTAAAGTAAAAACGGTGCAATAACAATTAACAGTATTATCAGCGACAGGTCAACCTGAAAATAATATTTATCGTAACAAAACCATTAACCTTGATATCAAAGATCAATTCGAATATGAAAGATTTGATTTAAAAAAATATATGTACATTAATACGGAATGAATATATACTTATTATATAATAAAACACAATATAGGTTTTCAATTTATAATAAAAAAATAAGGAAAAATAAACTTAATATCAGAGTTGAAAATACATATACATTATTTATAAACGATTTTTCCTTGAAAAAAAAACCAACTGAAATGCAAACATCAAAGTCCGCAGGTCAACTTAAACGCAAGTATTCAAACAATTTTTTGCATAATAATTAATGAAGGAAGAGCGAGCGCCCATATAGACACAGAGTGACAGAGACAAAATATTGGAAAGTTGTAAAAGCGGTGTGACAACCAATTTTAAAATTAGCATATAAATTGTTGCAAATGAAAATTAGTCGAAACTCTTTGCTCTTTGAAAATAAAAATATACCATTATAAATATGTAAACGTAAAGCACTCGAAAAGCTTACCCACAAGTTTGAGCGAGATTATACGCTATAAGATAGGCGCGGGTGAGGGGGCGCGGCCCTCGCGACCGACTCGCTCCATTTCCACCCATTTTACGTTAAATTTATTTTATAAAACTTCTGAAGCTGACAGCTGCCGACGCACAAACTCGACCGCACCCCACCGAACCCAACTTTGAACTGTCAAGTGGCTGGATACAGTTGTACCAACTTGTTCAACTCCATCGAATAAAAGTGGAAATGCTTTTTTTTGTATTTTGTTTTTAGAATTTTAGGCATAATGTTAATCTATCGTTGTATTCAACTTTCGCTGAGTTTCTTTTATGGTGTTAAACTGTCATGGGTTCAAGTGTCGTGTGTTCATCTGTCATGTGTTCAAGTATCAATATAATTAAAATCGCGCATGGGTGTATGAAAAATACCAACTTGCGCCTCTACTAGGTGCGTGTGGCGTCTAATTGAAATTATTAAATTATTTCTGATCAAATACTCACAGATGTAAAATTTTTAATGATCCTGAAGATAAGTAGATTTCGTTATTTATTAAAAAAAAAATTAAGTATATTTTTAGAACTTTTTTTATAATAATTAACCAGTAACTAAAACAATAGTAATTAACAGTTAACCGAATAATACAATCTTGACAATAAATTTCGTAATTTCTTTAAAATAAATGTATTATAAATATTTGCTTATTATATTGTATTGTATAACACATATAAAAATATTTATTTGTTAATAAAACTTTCTTTTCCATTTTTTCATGTATAGGACATGTAAAAAAGTTTATCATGAGAAAAATTAAAAATTGGATTCATCTGTTAAATAATCAATATTGATCTCAATGAACCTAATTAAAATTTCAACATGGAAATGATAACCAGGGGATAAATACACGATAAAAATCAATAATGATAAAGGCCTTTATAAATTGGATGAATAAACTGAACATTAGTTTGTTTGTTCATTGTTAAGGATCAACAAGCAAGATGAGAATTTTAGTATTGTTTCTCCTATTCGGAGTGGCATTCGGAAATGCTAATGAGTAAGTTATTTTTATCAAAATATTTTCTTCAGAGAACAATAAATTGATTTTGAGGTATATTTTAGAAAAGCTTTAGTGACAGCAAATTTAAATGATTATATTGATAGTATTTTACCAACCATCAGAGAATTTTTGGCAGAAAATGGTTTTGAACCTATGCCAATTCCAGACTTATGTGAAGGATTTAGTGTGGTATGAATGTTTATTTGTAGATATTTTTAATGTTGATACGTTCTGTAAACTAACGTGAATATTGAATTATCGAATTATTCAGAAACCATTATTTATCACATATCATGGTGAACTAGAACTCACATATGGAAAGCTCACTGGACTCACATCTCTCGCAAGAGCAGGAGATTTTACAGTATCATACATAAACAAACTGCTTAGAATCAAAGGAGATTTTGGTTTCAAGAATATTGGAGTAAACACAACTATTTTTTGTATAAAATAATCAACATCGATTAATATTGTATCAATAATCTTTTATTATAGTTCACCTATAACTATTTAGCTAAAGTGATGAATATTGGGCCAACGGGTGGAGTTGTAGGAAAAGTAACTAAAATTGGTGGAGTTGTTGATTTGCTGATTGATTTTAATAACAATGAAATTCACTTGCAAGACTTTTATTTACACAATGTTGGGTGAGTAATAAATATTGTATGTAATATTAAACTTTTTAAGGTTTTTACAATTAAAAATTATAAATTTTAAAATTTCATTGCAGAAGAATATCCGTAAAATTGACTGGACACGTTTTGACGGATTGGTTGGGTAACACCGTTATTAGTGTGGTAACCACTCTTTTCAAAACCGTCATTGTCAATGTTATTGAGCAAAATTTGAAAGATGTTTTGCAAAGCAAGATTGATGATATCAATAATGGCATGAATGGATTCCATAACCTTGTGAAATTTGAAAAGATGGCATATGAGTACCAAAAGTTGCAATCTTTACAAAAACTTGATTTTAAAATTCCTCCATTGTAAATATTCTAGTAATATTATTATTAATTGACAGTTATGTATCATTATAATTTCAATAATAAAATAATTAGTTGTACAAATATTTTTCTATTATTATAAATTTGAAAGGAAAAATAAAGCAAATTACAGGTAGAGTGGTAAGTGAAAGTTTTGTTATTTGTTGCATAAAAAAATTGCAAATTCAAACGTGTTACAAATTATTTTTTATGTTCTTAAATAATTTTCATATATTTTACACAAAAAATAATAATTTTAATGTTTTCATAAAAATCTTTTATTTATTAATAGTTTTTTCGATTTAAGTATAGACAGCAAGCACCCTGCAAATATTTTCAAAAATTTTTAAGTTATTTGGAGCACTCAAAATATAATATTTAGAACATCAAAATTATTTGAAATCATATTGTGATATATGTATTGTTTTAAGTATAATTTTAAATTAAAATATAAAGCAGAAAGAATTTTTTTTGCTTAAACTGATTTAGTGATATGATAAGTTTAGTGATGTGCAGAACTTTGCTACTTGAAGATAACAATGTTGTTTATTTTTTTGTTCACACAATAGAGATAGATTTTAGATAAATTTGATTAAATTAAATATACATATTTAAAGAATTGTTATTTACAATAAAAATATTATACACAGGTAAATTAATTTTATTTTTATTCCTTGTACATATTATCAATTATATTCTGAAAATATTTATCATTTATCTGAAAAATATTGATAGACTTATTAAAAAAAAAGTATAATAATAATATACAGTAAACCCCCTGTATAACGTCCTCCCCTATAACGTTTGCAGCATCCTCCCTATAATGTCATTTTTTTAAATGTATTTAAATTACTGTTTTTTTTTATTTTTTTTCAAATGTATTTAAAACAAGCAATTAATACATAAAAATTTCCAAAAAAAAAAGAAAAATGAAAATGTTTCATTAATTGACTTCCCTAAATTCCCCCCTATAACGTCGAACCTATCTTAACGTTATAGGGAGGTTTACTGATTTTCTATTAATCGTCATATATAAAACCAACTTAAATATTTTACTGAATATACATATTACACTTGATTGTAAGTTTAAAATTCACAGTTAGAAACTTTTATACATTTTATTCAAAATTTTTTGATTATTTGCACACACTTCGCTAAATTAAAATTACATATTTTATAAGGACACCAAGTGCCTTTGAGCCGGCCCTGATAAACATGTGATAAAAACGATAAAGATTAATTTGGATGAACGCTTTATAAAATGTAAAACAAAATCAACACTTTGCTGTTATTTTCTTTAGCCTCTGTTCATAAGATCGTGAAAAATGAGGTTGCTAACTATTTTCTTACTATTTGGAGCAGCATTTGGAAATGTAAACGAGTAAGTCAAATTTTTTAATTATTGAATACAAAATTACTCAATGATAATTTTGGATTGTTTTTCTAGAAAAGAAATAATAACAGCAAATTTAAATGACTATATTGACTTTATATTACCAGCATTGCGCGATTTTTTGAAAGAAAATGGCTTTGAACCAATGCCCATACCAGATTTAACTGAAGGATTCAGTGCGGTAATACAAAAAAAAAATGACGTATTTTATTTAAGGTGTTGTATTAAAGCTCATTCAAATGGGATATAAACTAAATTTTTAGAAACCTTTACTCATAACATATCATGGAGAATTAGAACTTACAAAGGGAAAACTTACAGGCTTGTCTTCTTTAGATAGAGTAGGAGATTTCACAGTGACTTATATCAACAAATTATTAAGAATCAAAGGAGATTTTGGATTTAAAAATATTGGGGTAATATAAAAATTTATATTCATATAACAGATTTGTTAATAAAAATGAAACATATACTATAAGAAAATGTGTTTATTTCAGTTCACTTACAACTATCTGGCAAAAATAATGAACATTGGACCAACAGGTGGAGTTGTAGGAAAAGTCACTAAAATCGGTGGAGCTGCAGACTTTTTGATTGATTTTAATAATAATGAAATACATTTACAAGCTTTCTATTTACACGATGTTGGGTAAGTTACTATTGGATTTCCTAAAAAGTTTCACATATAAATTTTGAATAAATGATATAAAATTGTATTCAACAGGAAAATTACTGTGAAACTGACTGGACACATTTTAACTGATTGGTTGGGTAATTCCATAATCAATGTGGTTACCACTCTTTTCAAAAACGTTATTGTGAAAGTTATTGAAAATAATTTGAAAGATGCCATTCAAAATAAACTTGATGAAATCAATAACAATATGTCAGGATTTAATGAATTGGTCAAATTTGAAAAAATGGCTTACGAATACCAAAAACTTCAATCTTTACAAAGAAATAATTTCAAAATTTTGTTGTAAATACGAATAATCATTTTTTTTTCATTCATATGTATTTGTTTTATGAAATAAAAATATATCTTATACCTTATACATTATAAAAAAGTTTATTTGGGGAAAAAAATCTGTTTAAATAAATGAAAAATTAATATTTTTACTAAATTTTCACTGATTTTTTTGATGAAAAAGTTCTCATAATTCACACATTATTGATATAATAAAAAGTAACTATGTCTTTTATACTTATTATGAAACTCTTAACCATGGTGATTTCCATAGTTACAATTGATACATACAATCTGTAAGTTGTGATAAAATGTATTCTATCCCCTTTTTTATGTTTAATTTAATTTTTTAGCTTCTAAAATTCTTTTTGGAATACAGATACAGATATGAATAATTGATTGGATTGTTTGATCAACAGAATTATCTTAGATATAAAATTATCGATAAACTAATATATAATTGATGTCATTGTTAGTTTTCCAAATTAAGGATTAAATATTATTTGAATTCATGTTGATGTATACATTTTTTATTTTACTTGTATAACATATATATTTTTATACAATTTTCATTATATAATAACTTTCAAGCAAAGAGTTTTCTTGAAGTGAAAATGAATGATAATTTTATACATGTTTGTTAAAATAATATTATTTGATTTTAATTAATTAAATCAAATCTCAATTAATTTAACTGATACAGAAAATAATAATGAAAAAATATAAATTTTCATGAATTTATAAGAAAATGGATAGTGAAAGCCCTAAATATGATAATTCTAATGAAAATGAAATAGAAGACATTAACAAAGATGAGTTGAATACTAAGATTCAAGAATCAAGGTATGTATATTGATGATTTCCGAAAATTTTTAATTTTGATTATGAATATATTGAAATTGATATTAATTATTTTATAAATCAAAGTAAATATTTTTGAAAATTTTAGATTAACTCACACAGAAAGCAAATATTTAGTGACAGCTTTAGAAGACAGTGTGAGACAATTACTCATTTTGGGTAAAAATTGAATTATTGTTATTATTAAATTAAATATATAATATAACAAAATTCATTGGACTTATCATATTTTTAATATATATTTCAACACTTTATTAGGTGCTTGCAGTCCAGATTTCAAATTGAAAATTCCCCAAGGAAATGATACGAATTTACCAGATGACCGACTTGAAAGATTGAATTATGCAGAACTAGCCAGCGACAATCACAAAATAGCTAAAATGAACAGCGACAGGTGTCGTTGTTATTAAACTGATTGAACATATAGTATTTTAAGAACAATTAAAGACTAACGAAACTAGCCTTCGTTATTCAAACAAATGTTTATTGTCCTTTAATTTATAATCCTTGTATTTTTCAGAAACTATGTCACTTGCGTGATAATAAAAATGTACCTGGATTTACAAAAAAACATGAGTTTCGCATCACTATCGATAGCATTGTCTGATATAGCGACTAGGACTTATCAGTCTATGGCCCAAGTATTGCAACATAATGAAAATCGAAGGTGAATATGAACTATATTTTATTTAGAGGCAGTGAAAAAGTTTTATGATAGCGGTTCAATTAAATTGTATTGTGCTTGTTTTATAGCATGTTGAAAAATTTACAAGCCCAGTATAGCACTGAAATGCAATTGAACAAAAGCATCTTACAAAACAGCGAAATACAAATTCACAAACTGCGCGACGAAATTGCTGTAATTAAATTTGATATTTATTCGTTATTGTTATTTAAATATTGAATATGTGATTATTGTAATTTTAATTTTTAGGACAAGGATTGGAATTGTAAAATCACAAAGCAATATGTGACTGGTTGGCAAAGTGCAAAAATCGATCAGCACAAATTGAGGAATTCTCAGGCTGAACAAGTTTTGTCAAACGAATTAAATGAGACGAAAACTAAAATTGAACAAGAAATAATGATAAATCAAGAAATTGAAAAGTTCATTCGTATGCGAATGCAGGTATAAATTTTTTTCACTGATATATGTAAAAAAAAAATATGAATTGACTTAATTATTTCCGTAGGAATTATCAGATGACGTACGATTCTGGAAAAATAAATATGACACAGAATCCATAGAAATTGATGCTAAAATAAGTGAAATGAAAGAACTACGTCGAGTTCAATTGGAAAAAACGAATGCCCTACAAAAATTGGTATTTTTTAATAAAAATTTCTAAAACATTTTTTTCGGAAATACCATATTATTATTTGACTTTAGCTTGAAGACCACAAACGAGAAATGGACAATTGGATATCATTTGTAGAAGAACGTCAACGAAAATTGGAATACGAGCGTCTTCTACAAAGAAGTGCAGTAATATTGCAAGCTTGGTGGAGAGGTTTAATGGTAAGACGAAAATTAGCTGCAAAACAAGCAAAAGATTCCAAAAGGAAAAGTGCGAAGAAAAAAAAATAGTTCCAATAAAAACAAGTTTGGATTTCTGAAAAAAATATTGTTTGTTAATTTCAGTTTCTTTCAAAAATTAATCCTCATTTCACAGGAGAAATATGATTTAGTAATTATTAGAATGACATTTTGATTTTGTGTGTATTGTTTTTCATGATTTTTGTCAAAATTTCTTCAATTAATTAAATTAGTTTTTCATAGAAAAAATATTTATTTGATTACAATTTTATTGTGACAATAAAATAAAAATATATTTAATATCTACACATCCATGATATTTTTCAAAAACATGGCGATTTGTCTCCTGTCACTCTTGAGAATATCAGTGAAAACAGTTTTGCTGGATCCTGAGAGCATTCCGTTGACGAGTTCCAAAACTTTCTCTTCAATGAAGTTAGTGATGTCTTGTTGTTTTTCTTCCAATACTGATGGAATCAATGTTGAGAGAACTTCATTGAGAAAGTCGCTGGTGTCTCCTCCTCCGAGAAGTCCATCGATTTCAGACTGTAATAAAATGTGAGTATCAGTTAAATTATCGATCTAAACAGAATCTGTGTCAATGCGAATTTTAAGTACTTGGAATTCTCCGAGGCCAATGATCAATTTGAATTCTTTCATTTGCATTTGGCTCACGGAAACGGTGCTGTATCCAGATACTCGTATTTTCCTCAATCCAACTCTATAGAGATAAATTGCATTAGTTTAATTTCAAATATTACATAAGAAATATATAATCAGATGTATACCTTGCTGGTCCGTTTCCGAAGAGGTGGAAGTCGATTATATTTCCGTCCATATCATAATTGGCTGTAAAATAAAATCGAATGAAGCGATTTTTTTTAAGCAGTCGTGTAATTTTATTATAATAAAATCGTTTGAAAAATTACCAGCAGACATGTCCAAGACTTCGAGTGAGAAATCGTAGTCGAGTCTGAATCTGAGAAGATTGATACTGAGTTTGTTGACTACGAAATCTTTTAATCCGATCATTTTAAGTCCACTAAGATTGGCGATGATGCTATATAATAAAAAATTCAATAAAAATTGTTCCTAAATCAATCACTTGTTATTATTTTTGAAAATATATAGTTACTTTGCAGTTTCGGGGATGTTCAATTCCAAACTAGCTGAGTCTTTATTGAAGGGGTCCAAAATTGGGATTCCATTTTCGGGATCTCCGTTAATAACAATGTCTCTGAATTTTTCAACAAGGGCCATTAATTCAGATTCAAATGCCCTTTCTTGGCTTTTCACGATGTCTGTTGAATTTTTTTGCAATGAGAAAACACAATGAAGTAAACATTCTGAAAAATGTAAATTCACTCACCGCCAAGGAAGCCATTGATTTTGACATTGGTAGCAGAGGCCGCTGCCAAGAAACAGCACAAAACGATTGCGAATTTCATTTTGATGATCTTTATGTAAATGAAATAAATATTCTTTAATCGATGCTTTTTTTTAATATCACAATATATTGTGGTGAATTTACCTTCGGACAGTTGAAGTATTGGAATAACGTAAACACAAAGTGAATACTATGCGGTATCCAAAAATTTACCGTAATATATAGTATAAAATTCAATGAGATAAATGATAAAAATCTGCAGAATGTTTTATTTATATTAATATAATAAGTATACAAAAACAAATGTCGTCAAAAAATTATCGTTTTACGTTTTTTTTCTATTATCTTTTGTCGATTGTTGATCAAATAATGTGTAAGAGTGAAGTACTGATTTTTATCTGTGATTTTAATTTTAATCGTAATTTTTTAGTGATGAAAACTTAAAGATAGGTCTAATAACGTTGATTTCATGACATATTTGAATGATAATTTTCAGATGATCTTTAAGATATCCTTAGGTAATGGGCTATTTTTCATACGAAAATTACGTTTAAGCGCTCCAAAAACGATGATGAAATTCAACATTCTTTCAACACATGTTTCTTTGACATCATAAAAACTGTTTATTCAAGTGTATAACGTTATCGTTTTAATAAAAATCTGGTTTTTTTTTGATCATGTCAAACTTATTCATTACTAATTAAAAGATTATAATATCTTTTGTACAGATTATATCGTATATCAAGTATAATGCTACAGGTGTGGATTGAAAATTGATACAAGTGTTAAAGGAAGTGTCCAGGTGCATTTTTTTTAACACCTGCTGCTTGTTTCATCATCGTTTATTAGAAACGCATATTTTTGTCACTAAACAATAATGATTATAATACTCTAAAGATATTTGAATAGATTTGTGATTTAAAGTGGTTCAAATTAAACTGAAAAACATTTAAATTAATTATCCGTATATGTATTTCTTTACAATCCTATATTGTAATAAATGGATGGTTAAAAATTAATTAAAAGATAAATATCATTGTAAATATATAATATAAAAAAGATAGCTTTGTCGCCAGATTTTTCGTCAACAAACGTAGTCCATTATTATTGTAGATTACAAGATTGTTATAAGTACGTCAACAAGTTATTCATAACAATAAAAAAAATGAATATTTTAAAAGTTATAATATAATATAATAAAAACTAATTGGCCTGTAATTCGGCTTCGAGATTTATAGTTTTATATTGTTTTTCAAGTTGGCTTACTTTTTTCTAGTTTCACTGTTATTTAAAATGCTATTAAAGCACATAAATATAATATCAAATTTATTCAAATGGGGATTGGGGATATTTTTATGTTTCATGAATACTGTAACAAAATCGGATTTTAAAACGTATGGATTAAATTGGAATTTGCAGGTACATCTATCGAAAAACTTGTATACTTTTTATGCAATTAAATAAGGAAAATACAACAGAATAAAGTCATGTACATTTCGAGAAAATATTGTATTTCTATATTTGCTATAGATATCTCATTTCAATTAAAATAAATATATTAATAATAATATTATTTTTATTGTTCTACCTTCATGAATGTATCATAAAAAAAAATTTATAT
>JAOXNN020219964.1:0-15374 GCA_028571205.2 Hydropsyche betteni
AAGGGACTGGGTTGACTATAGAGGATAGTGCCCGATTTTGGAAGATCAACTATAAAAAGGGATCAGATACAGACTAAAAGCAAGTGCAATATAATGTGAGACATATGTACGGTCAAGAAGGTCACCGTAAAGACTACACTCCTTACAACTGCCTCTCCATCATCAATTTCAAGGTAGGTTCTGGAGAGCACCATGGTTGCCCTTTCAAGCACTTCGGTAAAGAATAATTGAAGAGTTTCCTCATTCGAAGCTACAACCTAAGCGCTCAAGATGTTATGCAAGTGGTAGAAAAGAACGATGGGAAGCACCACTAAGTAATTAATTGTTTTAATTCAGTTGGCCTGCAAAGGGTTATTCAGGAAGGTACACAACCATCCAGGCTAAAGATTCGAAGAGATTGCAATAACCAAGGTGGGAAGCCACCCAAACAAATACTTCCATGCATCAAGGAAATACTATGAGGAGCTTCAGAACGACAAGTCAGGAAACGACAAATCTGTGCAGAAGAGGCCCAACACTGCAACCAAATAATAAATTAAGGCCTGATTGAAATATTAGTTAATCTGTTATTAAAGTCAATATCAATTTATTTACAATCAAATTTGGCAGTAAACTCCGAAATATGTCATCTTCATCACTGCTTCTTAGTGATCCTTAAAAGCCTATTCAACAATTTTAAGGGGATCGTCCTTATTCTTTTACAAATAACTATTGTAGCCGGACCAAGTCTTTAAATAGCCCAGTACTCCCTAACGAGACATCTTAAGCTCAGCATTCTAGCTCAACCTTTTGACTCTGGAAAAATATTGGCTGAAATTATACTTCTAGTCCTTGTATTAGTTGTGAAGTTAGTCTCTATCAAAGTCAAATAGTGGCTTTACCTTAGAGTAGAACTAATTAAAAGCTACCGTTAATTGCTTATCTTAATTGAGAGCATACAGTCCCTGTGGATAGTATCCTAAAAGAGCCAATTTTCCACTCCCCTACAAAAGTGTTTTAGAATGAGCCAGAAATTAACTTATTTTAAACCAATGAAGAGCCTGTCCAACTGTAATGAGATCGAACTTAGTATTAGCAGCAGGAACCTCCAAACAATCCTTTTTTAATATCTCTATCTTAATACCTGAACCCTTCTCAAACTCCAAAGTCTTTTCGAAAACTACCTTAATCATTTTATCGCTGATATCAGTACCAATCCTCCTTTCTTTAAAGTCAGCAGCAAGGGGGAAGAGGAGTTGTCCTGTACCTGTCGCCACGTCAAGAAAATTATCTTTTTTAGGCAGATTCTTAAGGCACTCGCCTATTAGAGTAAGAGGGTATTTTGGTCTGAACTGTTCATAGTGGGCACCCTGTGTTACAAACCCGAATAAATCTTTCTTGATCATATTGTTTATTAAATTTGTGATATGTTCAAGCCAGGTTATTCCCCTTCTTATTCTGCTGAGGAATACAACTACCTCAAAAATACCTTCAGAAAGCACGATAAAAACAAAGATGGGTTCGTCAACGAGGATGAATTCAAACAATTATCGACAGAGCTCAACATATATCCTGAGCCATTCCAAGTCGCCAGAGTAATAATTTTACCAACTTAGCTCTTTGAGTTTGCACAAGATGGCGACAAGCTCAGTTAAGATATGTTCCTCTCATGGTTCTGTGGTTTCTCTGTTGGTATTCCTGATCTGGCCTTAACCAAATTCTAGTTGATGAAGTTCTAGCAGAGCTTGAGATCTGCAGCTGCAGCTCCTGCTGCTCCCTCTGAGCCTAAAGAGAGTTTCGTAAGGTTACAACTTGAGAACAACAGTGAACCATTGTCTATGTAATTTCGACTCAAGGCTATCGTAAATAAATAACTCATGCACAAGCAGCATACCCAGTACTCTTAACGTACGTTTCGATCTCCATTCAGTATTCGGTCGGACGCTGTCGGATATCTTCTTCGCATACAAATTCGCAGTAACAACTAACGCAGTTCCAATAGTCTAGAAGCTAAGAGAGGTCATATCGATGGGACTTGAGTTCCTAAAATAGTTATTAGGTGACAAACAAAAGTTACTAAGCGTATCAGTGGCTAACACTGGGAACACCATAATAATAAGTAAGCCAAGGTTAAATCAGTCGCATAACTAAACTTCCCCCTCATCGGTGAGTTTGAGAGGGTATTCGAAAGTATTCTCGATGCCTTGAGTCCTCAAGCCATGCTCTACTTCGCTATGAATCTGAGATGCTCCAAAAACTTCATCCCTGGGAAAGATGTCAACGATCTCAATGTGGCTGCTGAACTCGAGCTTAAAGTTGATGGGGCCCTGATGAATAGAATAAAGGACTACTTGAGGACTAATATTTAGTCAATCCTGGCGAGTATGGGAGACCCTAGTGCACTCTTGGTTATGTTCCTATTTGAGGAATTCAAAGCCGAACTCAAATTCAAGGATATCAAAGGCCTCCTACAAGAGTTAGGCATACCATCAACCGTCCCAGTTGTACCACCAAATCCTCAACTGCCAAAGACCGACCAGCAGCTGCAGTAGATGATGGACTCCTTCGTACCAGGATCCCACTCATTGCTAAAGTTAATTATGAGTAGCGCTGCAGCCTACACTGAGTTCGGGTTGTACTCAAGGTCAGCATCCATTCATCTGTAGGTGAAAGCTCAAGACATCAGCAAGTATTTAGACTTTATCATAAACTGATATGGATAGTGATGATCATTTAGCTAGCTTCCTGGGACTGTTACTAATCATTTTATACATGAGTTCGGGTAACTTTTAGTGGTTTTTGAAAAATGTGTAAATTGGTTTGGTTGGCTGCTTCTCCTATGCTTCTTCTATCTTCTTCTAATGGTTTTTGGTGGGTTCTGCTATTCTATTTTCAAACTACTTCTTTTTATGTCTGTACTCCTCCACACATACTCTAATGTACCTCATATAAATCTTCTTCTGCTTTACCTTCGAATTCTTAACTTCCTATAACCCAGCCACCCCCTCAGACTCTACTATCCTCTTTTGAATCTAATTGAAACACTGTATTCTGTTTCGGTACTTCGCTTTAATAAACCTCTGCAGTCTAACCACTCGAATTCTGTAGTACTCACTCGCTTTCTGTAACCTATCTACAAAGTTCTTCGACCAGGTTTTACTAAAGAATTTCAAAATCATAGTTGAAGACTCAGCTTAAAGTCTGGGTAGAGTGAGACTTTTAACGAGGGTGAGAGTGAGTTGTAGATTAAGCTTAAGTTTGGTATTGTACATTATGCGCTTCCTAGCTTTGTTCCTAAGTATGCGAATGAATATCTTACAATGTACCTCTATTCTACGCTTCCTGTAGAAATCGTTGGCAAAACTATCCACTTTCTTCTTCACACAGTTTACGAAATCAACTAGAGATACCAAACACGCAAACTTCTTAACCTTCTACGCTTTTTACACCTAATAGAGGGATCGAGCCTCCTTCAGTTTTTAGGGGAAGATACTGTCCATTTTGGATATATGGTTGATATACAACCCTTTCTACTTCTAGAAATGTATCATCCGACTCTTTTATAAATGCTAAGACACTGCATCTCTAAACTGAAGTCTTCTATGGCTGGAAGATCTAACCCTTGTAGGTGTCTTCGCACTATTCATCTAAACTCTAGCCTTATTAAGAGCTACAAAGTTATCTCTCGACTATGCCATCCTCTCAGCAAGGATGCTCTTTGCCAGATGATGATTCTTCTGTAGGAACTCATCCAACTATTGCCTCCTAGCCAGCTTCTCACTACTACTTCTGAAATTGATTCTCACTTTCGAACTCTTGATTCTGCCTATCCGATGATTGAAGTAAATCTACAAATTGACTATCGACAGCAGTCCTTGATCAGCCGGACTGACTGTTACAGCTACATGCAGCCATTCTGGAATAGGATTAGAGAATGTTAGAAGCTTCGTGCCATTTACTACGAACTTGTGCATGCAGTTGGTGGAAGTAGGTTGGTTCTGGAAGGTAGAGAAGTAGAGGGTCGTGCGTATGTCCCTCGATTCGACTTTGACAGTGAGGGGAAATTTTTTATTTTGGCAATCTATTGAATAAACTTTGTAGTTTGTCTCATAGAAGGCGACAGACTCCTTGTGCCCCTCAATAAGTTCTACATTACAGAAGAAGGACTACAGTGGTTGATCTTAACGCTGGCTCTCTGCTCTAGCTATTTCTGCAGTTCAGGATCATGGAAAACCCCTTCGGGTAGGTTTTACTCTCGCTTGATGTAGTTAGTGATAGTGCGTAGTTTCTAGATTATTGCTCAGGTACTTGAGTGTAGACTTAGTTCTAGGACAGATACCCCTATCTACATTTACGCAAACTTTTCGAGGTATGTGCTCTTTACATATTAAATATTGATCATAATAGTGCTTCCCAAAGGGAACCCTTGAGTTTCTTCATTCTTTAAATTAGAGTACTCTCAAATCATTTTTGAAAAGTCGACCCCAGTTTTAATTTAATCTAAATGTGTAACTATTGACGGAAAAATTGAATTAAATGAATTTGTGATGGTATGTTTATCAATAACTTCCGAGTCTCATCTGGGAAGGTCCATCTTGTGTCCCACCCATCTCTGCCTGTTCGTTAGCCTGTTTTCTTAAGCACATTCCAAATACGAAGGCTGCTATGACGATTCCGAACATTATAAACCCGACAATGTACACAGTTCGCGAGTAATCGAGTACTGCAGTCTTTAACGTATCGTAGCAAAAGCCATTGTTTGGAATTCCTGAATAGTATCACAAATACCGGCGTTAATGTCAGAGAACCTGTAGAAAAGGAGCGGAGTCATGGAATTGCTACACCACATACTGCAGCCGACGATGCGTTACAAGTAGTTCATAACATCGTTAGCACCAAGCATTAATGAAGAGTTCCAATTAGCGCAGCTTTGGGTTTTAATTTGAGTTTGATCTGATGAACCTCTTGAGGGGGCTTGCGTTCCGATAGCTGTCATTTCTAAGATTATTCAAATCTTACGGGCAGCTGTATACACGGCACTGTCAAGACTTTTTGGGAAATAGCATGAACAGCCGGCCTGACAGATACCATTGCCACCAGCCACAGTAGCAGCTACAGTGTAATCCTCTAGCTTTGCGAAGTACTCGACCGAAGTACAACTTCCGCTGAAATAGGCGTCAGGACCTCTTAATGCAGCGATGGCAATGGCTAGGAACCAGATGGAACATATTAAGCTGATTATGGCGTAAAACAGTAAACAGTATGTATTTGGTTTCTGCTGGATAGAGCCTGCCACTCCGCATATCCCTCCGAACAGAAGTAGGATGACCAACAGAATAGCCGCTACAAACAGTCCTGTCGCATAGGTGTTGACTGCTGCGACATCTTGCATGGAGGTTCTAGCATCGGCTATCCTAGCGTAACCGGCAGCGACCACTGAATAGAACATAGTTTACGTCCGACTAGGATGGCTCCAGTGAGGGTGACGAACACTCCAACGAAAACGTTGATGAACTTTAAACAGGACATTTGTTAATAATTAATTATGATTATCATACCAACAGAACTAAATTTAAAATTGCTTTTCTTTTTAAGTTGAAGCTTCCTGCCAGCGACTCCTCGTCGAATTCATGGATTCACAAACTATTTATTTGGATTTCGTACTGTAAGTTTCATTTAAAATGACTAATAAAATCTATTTTATTCAGATTATCATTGAAAATGCAAGATGTAAAACTCAATAAATTCTAATAGCAAAATTAGTATGCGAACTCAATGCTCGACTTGAAACCTCGACTAATATTTTAAAATATTATATCATTTCACTGCAAATAATCTTCCCATAAATTGCCCTATTATTAGAGGGCTATTAGGCCGATGAGTACTTACATCTATTAGCCCTTGTGGAGCACAATGGCAACCCGGATTACTCAAAACAATAGGGTGTCATTTTCAAATAGAGTTTAGGAGGAGTATATTATTAAATACCGCCTTATTCATCATGTTCGCTAAGCTTATCACTAATTGATCCCCACAATTAATCTAATAGGCATAAGGGATACCTGGATAAATAGACTAATCATATGCCTAAAATAGATATACAAATTCAAATTTAAAAGGGGAGTTTTTGGCAGTTAGAGGTGTATCTTGCCAATATTTTATGCATACCGTCTTCAATATCAAACTATTGCTGATATTTGTGGTGCATTGAAGAATATTTAAACATCTATACCGCCAGAGTCCCCCTCCTTAGTTATATTTGTAAATAATTATATCTGACAGTTAATTAAGAATTGGGTATCAGAATAAAACTTAACAGAGTGAGTGAGATGATAGTATGACAGTATCGACTCAAAGTAATTAAAGTTGGTTAAGGAGGCTTTTTTGTTTACTTTTGTTTATTTTATCTCTATCTGAGATTGGTATAATCCAATAATCAACTTAGGGTACGTACTAAATATCCAGCCATTCCATTACATAAACAAAACCTCGAGTAAGTTTTCCGGCTATGCTCTTCTAAGTAAACTAATATTTTTCTATCCAATATTGAATACGTTTATTCTATTCTCAATAACATCCTGCTTCACTATGCTGCCTCCTATTCTCTGGCAGGTTCGTTGCGACCTCGACGGAGAAGCTGCTCGTACTCCGCCTTCAATGATTTCACTCTTGCGTTCAGCTGGTCAGACTATTTGCTCAGGTCGATCTTCTGCTGCTCCAGGTGGGCGATAATCTCCTTCTGCTGGTTTCGTCTTCGTAGTTCGTCCATCATGTTCTTCTTCTCCCTACGTAGGTCGTTTATCTAGCTAATCAGATCCTCATTTTGGCCCATAATCCTCTTATTATCGGCCTCGTGTAGCTTCATGCTGTTCTTAAACTTATCCTTGAGTCCCTTGACAGTCGATTATAAGTGCGCTCGCTCCTTAATAAACTCCTTCTGTTGGTCTATCGATTAAGTCTTGCGCTTCTTGTCGTCATCATCTTGCACATACTTTCTAAATACCTCGATCATCTTCGCCTTTAGTTTCTTAAAATCCTACATCATACCATAATTACCCCCATCGCATTCTGGTACATTTATGATAGATCGTACTCAAAAGACCGTATGTACTGAGAATTAGTCGATTCCAGTTTGTTTTGGGTTTACAGCTCAGTCTCCATACCCTTTCTTTTACTCACCAGGTCTTTCACTATCAGAGTCATATTTGCGTTCATTCTCTTGAAATGGCTGATTTCAGCATTCATGTTAGCGATCTGTTACTTCATTTTGGCTATCTCTTCTTCACGTGGGCCAATATCTCTTTTAAGTTCCTTAATCTTGTAATCTAAGACAAACTTAAACTTTTCCAGCTACTGAGTCTTTTTCTTCAGTTCATGAATACGAGTGACTTTATCTCGAATGGTCTTTTCCCTCTCTTCGATTTACTTTGCGTGTGACTGCTTCTTCTGCACCAAGTCTTAGTGTGTTTGTTTGACCTTCTCAATCTATTAAACTGTCCTTCTCAATTCATGCTTTTTCTTCACTAGTTCGGACTCGTACTCACCTTCTTTGGTCTTCATTGCTGCCTTATTGGTTTAGGCAGCCGTAAACTCTTTCTACAGCTTCTTTATGATGTCCTCATGAATTTACTTTCTTTACTTTATCTACTTTTAAGCAGCAGCTTCCAATCCCTATTGCTCGTCATTGTTCTTCCTCTTCAAAATTTCTAATTGCTCGTTCAAAAGATGAATGCTCTGCTACTCGCGCTTGAGTTGTTTATCTAGATCAGTAGTCAGTTGTTTGAACAAAGTTTTGTGCTTCTATTCGTTTGTTTTTATGAGTTAGTTGTAAGTACGCCCTTCCAGCTATTTGGTTTTGGCTAACTCTGTCTTTCTGGTCTGTTAAAGCTGTATCTTATCAGCATAGTCTCGCTCAACTGCGGCTCTTTTGAGACTGTGCTCCGATTAAAGTGCTTCTTTCAGTCTTTTATGAGCCTACTCCATGGCTAACATCTAGTCAATCTACTTTTTCATTCGAGCTGTGTGCTCTTTTTTTCTTTCTTCAATCTTTTTGTCCCATTCCTGAATAATCTTGAGATTCTATGCCTCGCTTTACTTAGCTGCCTTGTCTCTTTTCTCCTTCGCCTCATGGTTTTTGGTTCTCAGCTATTCCAGAAGAGCCTTTTGGTTTCGCAGTTGGAATTTGGAATACAGAAACTATTCCGAAGGGTCAAGTATTTCTGTCTTTATCTTGTAGTCTTTCTCCTTGATTTAGTAAGTGACAAATGACCCATCCTATCCGACAGTAAATATGTAGCTGTCGTCATAGCATACTGCCGCTTTCGAAATGGTGCCTGCATGACTTTGAATCTAGTAGATGCCTTTCGCTCCAGAGAATGGATATCGGCAGAGTCTCATTCCTCCAGGCACATTTCTTTCATCGGAGCAATACAGAAACAGCTTTTTTGAGTTAAGCATGAATATCCTGCTAACATTGACCGAGGTGAATATTTTGTGCGGAGCAGAAATTACGTATTTGGATTCCTACTTCACTGCCTAAACTCGTTCCTTCTACTTCTATGGCCGAGGAGTCACTTTAACCTAGTAAATGCACCGACTCTCAACATCGAAGTTCGAAGGGAAGCTTCCTGCTGCATAAATAACTCGTTCGTTGATTACCCCTTGCTTCTAATCCTTGCTATTAAACAGAGCTACCAATGACCTTACTGAAAAGCCAGGAACTGACAGAACTGTTAGTCTTACACTTGGATCCTACAGTTTGTTGTAGAGGACAAACCCATCTGAAGTGCCCAGAAAAATGCCTAGATCATCCTATTACCACAGAATACATTGGAACTTGCCGCTGAGTGCCTTAAACTGGCAGTTAGGAGGTTGTTCGCATGTGTAGAAGTTGTAAATTTGAACCATAACGTTGTTAGCAACAGCAAAGAGGTGGCCTCCATTAGAAAACTTTAGCTCGTAACAATTTTTCTGAGAGATATCCTTGTATGGCACGAGATCATTATCGCTTATATTTATCAGTCTGATTTTATCAGGAAAAGAAACCGCCAAATGGAGTCCCGATGGGTGGAATGCTAATGCCAACGCTCTCTCCTAAAAACTCTTCGATATCTCCAAGTTGTTCTTCTAAGCATGGTTCCAAACACGAACTGTTTTGTCGAGAGAGCAGGTAGCAACCAAAGGCTTCCTCAAACAAACATCTATTCCAGTTATCGAGTCAGTATGGAAACTCTGAAGAGCGTATTCGCAACTAAACTCCTCTGCCTTCTCCATTGAGCCTTTCAATATAATTCCTGGCTGCATTCCAATAAAGATCTCATCCTCTTTGGGTGTTGCGACCAAACTCGTAATGCGTCCTTTAAACTCTTTCAGGGATAGATGACGATCACTCCTCACGTAGATAGATTTTACATCGCCCTTTTCATATAAATATAGTTGGCCGTTAGACCCTCCAGCCAAAAAGCTCTTATTAGAGTTGGGCAAATAGAGCAGAGTCTAGACAGCAAACCCTTCGCCAGGGCTGCTTTGTAGAATTGCCTTAAACTAGCAGTTGACAGTAAAGTAAAATATCTATCCTGTCTATGTTCCGACAAGCAGTCCATCCTTGAGCACACAATGTGAGATGAAATTGTAATCCTTTTCACTAATCTATTTTCTGGCAAAAGGAGAGTCTTTGAGCTGTATCTTTTAGTTTACCAGTTTAAATGTTTTAATGGAGCCCTTACCAATAAGAACTACAAAGTCTTCCTACCTGTAAAAGAATAAACCGTTGTATCGCTCTCCAACAGTTTAGTTTTTCTCTGCTGTCTTGTCGATAGCATTTATCACAAACTTGTTTTTGTCAAAGTTCCACTGCAGCAGGTTGTACTCTGGCCCATTCGTCAAAGCAACCAGTAACTTAGGCTCTGCTGTCTCGCTTCCGTTAAATGTAAGGCTCATATACTTCTTGCTCTTTATTTAAGTCGCAAACATCTTCTTTTTGTTGGAGATTAGGTCAACCAACGTTATGATAGGGTACTGCTCGGTTTATTCAGCCCAGGCTAAAAACCGGCGGTTGGATGATTGGGCCAAGCAAGTAATACCTTTAGATCCTGCAACTGCATGGTAGAAAGACTGCACTCTATCGTTTTAGTAGTTGCTGGACATATTGTTAACTATAATGCTGTTTGACCCAGGAAAGATAAGTTTGTTCTCCTTGTCTGGACGATCTGGCCCCAGCAGAAGAGAGTTTTTGAAGTCAGCACGATAGTGGGCAATGTACTTGATTCCCAAGATGTCTTTAAGGATGTTTTACTACGCCATATCAGTTACGCTTTTTAAATAATATCAAAAATATCGCAACTAAACTAAATAAACTTGCTCTATCGCCAACAAACACAATAATCATGGAAGGTTTTTGGTGACGAGCTTGTAGCCTCCTGCCTGAAGTAAAAAGTATCCTTCCAAGTTTAGACTCTCGATGTAATTATGAAAGTTAGTACACTTGAGTTGACCTAAGGACTGCCCAAACTCCTTCAACTCCTGCAGAGTGAAAATGGGTTTGTTCTCAGACTAAGACAAATTCTTCAACTAGCTTAGAAAGACTGCTGTCTGTTTGGTAAGGGGAAGTTAGCTAAAAGGTTTGGTAAGTCTTTTCTTGAGTTGTGGCCGATTTGCAGAGATCTTCTCCAGGGAGTCTTTAAAACACTACTGCATCAGCGATACGATCTCCTGACTTAAACAATATTTACTCTTGCGTGACTTAGACTCACTACTTCTTTACATTAGAGCCTGGCTCTAGCCAGGCATAGGCGTATGATTGATTCTAATTGTCGGGTAGTAACGGGAATATCCTTGTTGGGAGGATTCTCTCTCATTTCAACATAGAACTACTTAACAACCTAGGCAGCCTCCATGCTTAAAAGAGGTTAAGGTGCAGACTCTCTCACGTAGGTAAGGTATGCGCTAACCTATTATTTGCTGTAAGATTTGCCTTCATTTATTTTTCTAGTCAAATTAGCCTCCAAATCCTCACGAACCTCCTTTTAATCCACTTTAGATGGGTCCAAACCGGCTAACATCTGAGAATAGGTCTGTTTGCTCCTATTTTTGCGCATCTACATCATCTATCAAGTACCCCAACTATGTGGTCTGAAACAACCCTATCTTGTGCGTAGTCAGGTCGATCCACCATCAAGAATATCATATCGAATCTGGACAACAGTGCGTTACTGATTTTCATGTTCTATTTCAGGCTACTACCTAAATCGAATGTTCCTGAGCGAGGGTTCGCTGCAGCGATTATGGACACTCTGGCTTGCAGTTGGCATACGATACCTGACTTCGCTACAGATACTGTCTGCTGCTCTGCCACTTCAAGCAAAGCTCCGTGTTCAGTCACCTTATCGAGTTAGTCGATTGCACATACTCCTTCGTCACACAAAACAAGAGCCCCGGCTTCTAGTGAAGGTCCTGAATGGTCGTTGACTACTGAAGCAGTGAGCCCGATTGAAGTGAGAGTCGGCCCACAGACATATTGACTGTTCGGAACCAGATCTGAGGCAAACTGTAACAATTTAGATTTTCCCATACCAGGATCTCCTAAGAGTAGCATATGACTAGGTCTGATACTAGCTCCCTGGAAGGCCTTTCTCTTAGAATATGAAGCTAAGGCCAGCAACAGCCCTGCCTTAATTCTGTTGTGACCGAAAATGCTCGGACAAAATGATCGAATAAGCGAGCTGAAAATCTGGGCATCTTTTTTCATGGAATGTACAGACCTTTACTCTGCTGGGCTATGTGTTTCCGTAGTCTAAATATTGTTGGCGAGGAGCACAGGAAGAAAGATAGCCTTTTGTCCTCGATCATTTAGCTCTTCTAGAGACTTTAGAACCCCTGATATGTGCACGATATCTCCTGAAAAAGCTTTATTGACTAAGTTTTAGCGTAGTTCCACCTCAATGACTCCGGGAGTGCGTCCTTGACTGGAGGTTCCTTGAACCCTTAGCCTCTGCACATTGATACACTCCATCGACTCCTTTTTAGGAATGAATATCTTGCTGTTGCACGTATCTCCTGCCTGGCATTCACTCGGAGGGTTGTACATGCCATTAGAGAAGTAGACTCTGAACACGCCTTAGCATTTGGAACACTCAAACCCCATCGATGAGGCTCGAAGATTCACTGCTGAAGCTCTTACGACGACCATCTTAACTGAGATAAAGTGGCCTAGGAGGTCAGACCCTAAATCATTGACTTCGCTTATTACATTGTATTCCTTCATGCAGATGAACAGCTTTTTGGCATTCCGATAGGTTTTCTTTTTGGCGTAGTAGTGCCACAATCCTAGCGACATCGAACTGATTATGTCCTCCGAGTGAATGTCGAACTCCTGCATCAGCTGGTACAAGAGAGACTCTTGTTGTAATTACTTGAGCAGCCCCAGTATCTCATCCAGCCTAGCGAACAGCTCGATGTAGACGTCATTGCTTGAAGGTGTCCTATGCAGTCTAAATAGCTCTGCTAATTTGTGATCTGTGTTGAGCAGGGCGTAGAACTAGAGTAACAGAGCAATTCTGTGGTTTTTGAGCTATGTAGACCTTATTGAGTACAGTTGGGTTAGTTGTAGGTTTGTGGACTTTGCAGTCGAAGTATTCTTACCAACCTTCCAAGAGAAACGCTTGGTCTGGGCGAAGTGTGAGTTAAGATGGGTCGTAGCTCGCGTTCGGATTTTACATTTAAATTGATTTGCTAAATTAGATGCCTCCAGAATACAATAATTGTTGGCTAGCCTGATTTAGGTATATTTGCCTTTAGAACAGTACAACAGTAGCTGCTATTCTCTGGAAAACACACATACCTTAAATTGAGTATTGCATACCCTTACAACAGACAGCTGTGTAATAACATAGACTATTAGGTATTTAATAACCATCACAGTGTGACTCTGTTGAGTTGTGAGCATTTGGTGCACCTAATAATAGTCTGCGCTGCATTAGCTTGTATTCTCTGCAGGTCGATAAGTACGCTAGCCTTGCACCTTCCGCACTTGAACTTCGAGAAGAGGTTCTGGCAAAAGACAGTCCTGTTGCACTCGCAGCATTTGAATCGGTCGTTGGTTGCTTCAATGAGTTGCTATCGGCTGCAGTGAACGCATTGGACTGAATATGTTGACACTTACCTTGCATCTAGGGTATGCGTACGATGCTGCTCTTTTTGTCTGTCATTTCTGCGAGAAGCTAGTACTCAACGGAATTCTCTGCCAGGTTGTGTGTGATTTACGTAGTATTTTTGTGGCGTAACATGGTTATTAATATAGAGTGAGTCACTTATCTAACTGGGCAAATACCTAGATTGACGTTTGGGGTTGGGTTAGAGAACTTTAGATATATGGGTAACAATCCGATAGTGAAAAAGCGAATGAAGTAGATTTAGCACAGTACCAGCGATAGGTAAGAATAGATCGTAAAAGAAGAGTACCTAGTTGTACAACGGATAGTAATAAATCGAACATACCGGCTTAACTCATTCCCTATCTCCCTTTTTTACAACTCATTTTCAGGGCTCCTTACACTTTCAAGCAATGATCACCGTTATATTAATTGCAGCAGAATTATTGTCAGTTCTCTTCATCTTAGGCCTTCACCGTCAAGTTCAATATCAAACAATTAAACTCTAACTTTACAAACTCTAATCAATTCACCTCAACAACATTCCGTCTGTGCCTATGAATAAACTGTTGAAGTAGAGTCCTACTTCCCAAACAGTCCACAGCGACTAATGGCGACTGGTAAACAAGAAGATTGTATTATGATGAACATCAGCTAAACAGCTCCAGCAGTATCGTTACGACGTTTATGGGAATCAGCAGATCTCTCTTACTCAACGAGTACATATGCCGTATTTACGTAGCGTCAGCACAAGCATCACCAGCTCGCCAGCATTGGATGCTGATTAATTTGATGCGGAGGGATTACTAAAGGAAGAGTTGCCGAAGTCTGAATAGGCGTATGGGCTGTACATTTCTTGATGAAGCGCTTATCGTTTAGGATGGTGATGGCGTTGACGAAGAGGATGATGACCTTGATTAGGGAGCCCAACATTCTTATATTAAAACACACGTAGATATTGTTTATCCAATTATGTGTGTATACACAATATCAACATGCAGATTACTGATTAGGCTGTTCGTTGGATAAGTCTGTGCTGTTTGACTTGGGGATACTTTAGTATTTCAAACTGTAGATTATCTTGACATCTACTAAGCCAAACCGCATTGCTGAAAAATCGACTATCGGAATATGGACAGCTAATACCACAACATCTGAAGTTGTAGGATTTCAATAATAATAGAGCCTACAGTTAAGATATCATCAAACAACTCAATTATATAGTTACTTTATACTCAATATTTGCATCTGGTACACTCATAGAAGATAAAAAGCAGAAGCCTGTTTATTTAATTACATACTGCAAGTTTAGTTGTTAAATAAATACCAGCTCACGGCTGCCTTAAAACGACCAAGTTAAATCTTCAATATTACATTTGCATCAAATTATTCTGTCCTATACTCAGTTTATATTTTACTGGTATCCGATGAACCAGCTTAAACATATTTTATTCCTTCTATGCACTATGCCGTCTTCCTTATCCCTCTACTTGTTCGTAATACGATCAGCGATCTCTCCTGCTCCAACAACCACACGAGTTCCGATGCTTCCTGTTTAGGACTTCGGTAATACTCCACTGGCTACTAAATAGTACAAACCACTTGCAAAATTTGTCAGTCAAACTATTACCGAAACAACAGTCTATGAACATCATGCTGCTAAATACTCAAAAAATGCGAGAAATTGCATTGGTGGTAGATTTTGGGGATTGTATGCGGAGTGCTCGTCTTTACCGTTTTGATTGCAGTCATAGTTTTCCGTCAAGTCAGAAAACGAGTCCCAACATAGTCTCACATAAAGGACAGTACAGACCACGATTATTTGTACGAAGCACCCGAGTATTCCCCAGAGACCTGCAGTGTATGTCTGCAGGGACTACCCAATCTGATGACCCAATGCAAGCACTACTTCCACTACCCCTGCCTTCTGTAGTGGAACAACAGACAGTCTGTGTGTCCTAACTGCAAGGCGAATTTAACCACAGTGTTTTTCTATTGCAAAGCTTGCAAAAGCTACTCAATGGCCGGGAAGAGGAGAAGGGAGGACATGAAATGCAGTCTATGTGTTCGTAACCTCTAATACACTAACGAAGCAATAATTGAGTGATTGACCGATCAAACATCTAGTGGATATTGCTTTATAACTAATTCTGTGGGTAAATTAATTAGTTACTTGCGATGGGTAGCCAAGGATCTGATTCTTTGATTACAGGCTTTGTATTCGGTGAGTTCCTAATGTTGTAATGA
>JAOXNN020219975.1:0-15373 GCA_028571205.2 Hydropsyche betteni
AGGCCTCCGGCACCGATCGCGGATCTAACCGATCACGATGACCGCGACACCCACCCAGCCATCAACGCGTAGAGCCACATTGCCGCTGACGATCACCGACAACATGCGCATCACCCTCCAGAGCGGCACGACACCCGCCGCCAATGAGGAGTACTACATCGTCGAATGCTCGGAGAACGAGAGTGGTTTCACCGGCACCGTGCTCGGCACGGACGCCAGCTCTCCGGGCAACATCCGCGCCGTGCCCGGCGCGAAGGCCGCCAACGACTGCCTCTACACGCGAAGCGATGACCCGGCCGACGCCAACACCACGGTCGACAACGAAGACCCGTACACGTTCACGATCAACAACATCGACTTCTCGCCGCTGCGCTACCCGACGCAGGCCGCCGGTGGCGCAGACTTGAGCAACGGCCCGTTCATCGTTGGCTCGTACCGCGTGAAGGTGTTCATCCCCATCACCACGGTCGAGGAGTCCGTCGGCACCGCCACGGACCAGGCCGGCAGCATCGACCTCTACAACGCCGTCGCCCTCACGACGACCTCCGGCACCGAACCGGTGAGCCCGAGCGGCACGAGCAACTTTGGTGCAGGCGTCGAGCCCGGCAACTGCGACCCGTTCGAAAGCCCACTCAGCGGCTGCGACCCGCTGCAGACCACGCCGACGGTGATCGGCAGTGACAACCGCATTGGTGGCTTCAACCTCACGCTCACCGGCCCGGGCGGCGGGTCGAGCAAAGCGACGTTCAGGACCACCAACCAGACGGTGGACGGCAATACCACGCTCCTTCCCTCCGAAACCACCAACCAGTCCGAGGACGGCCTTGTGGAGCCGGGGATGGCCTACATCTCCCGATTCACGACGAACAACAACTCGGCGTTCGATCAGTACACGACGGTGTGCGACGTGTTCGACAACACGACGCAGCGCCTCAACAACCTCAACGATTCGGTGACGCCGCCATTTGCCACGGACCCGAAGTACGTCACCATGTCCGCCGACGTCACGGGTGTCTACCTCGCTCGCACGGTGGTCGAGTACGGCCACATCGACCTCACGATCAACGACCCGCTAAGCAACGACGCCGACCCGGACCCCGACTTCAACGTGCTCACCAACCGTTTCGACGGCCTGTGGACCACGCTGGCCACCGCCAAGAACACCTGTGGTGAGGACACTGCTCCGGTGGCCGACGTCAATGGCGTGCGCTGGTTCACCGACCCGAACATGGTGCCCTCGACCAGCGGCAGCGCCACGCGCGGCATCGACTACGTGAACATCGTTCGTGTTCGTTCGGATGGCACGGGCCCGAACCACCAGGCAGCCAAGAACTACATGGCCGGCATGGGCCTTGAAGCGCGCAACACCTTCTTCGGTGGCATCTACGACGGCGACATCATCCCGGTCGGCACGTACATGCCCAACTTCTCCAACGCGGTCTACAAGACGGCCACCGGCGCAGTCGTGACGAACTACTCGACCTACTCGTGGAACCCGAACACGCAGACCGTGGGTGCGGGTGAGAAGGTCACGATGACTCGCGGCTACCTGCGAGTGCGCAAGCAGACCGTCGCAGTGGCGACGAACATCGACTTCGACGCCAACGGCTCGAACGACACCAGCCAGGGCGCAGCCAGCTATGACACGACGGGCGCGGCACTTGCCGGTGCTCCGGTGGTGTGGGAACTTCGGCCGACGCTCACCTCGGACGTGGGCGGCGACGGGCCCGTCGACCTGTACCTCACCGACGTGCTCCCGCCCGGCGTCACCTACAACGCGTCGTGCACGGCGTTCATCGCCGGTGGCACGCCCCCGACCGCCGTGGACTTCAACACCAGCAGCGCCGCCGCCCCCGGCGCGGCGCCCGGCTACACCTTGTTGACCTGGCTGTTGCCGGCGACGGTGCCGAACAGCGACCTCGGCCTGTTCCGCATCTGCACGACCACGGACCCGCTGGCCGTGAACAACACCTCGGTGGTGAACTCCACGACGCTGACCTCTCCCGGCTACGTGCCCTCGACGGACCCACACACCGTGACGCTCAGCCAGGGCAGCCAGGTGAAGATCTTCAAGTCCGTCGATGCGCCGCTCGACCTCGTCAACGACAACGAAGTGTGGACGCTGACGCTGCGCAACTTCGCCACGACGAGCGTGAACAACCCGGTGATCATCGACGTGTTCCCGTACAACGGCGACGCCACCTCGGCGACGGGCGGCGTGCGTGACCCTGCCACGACGTTCACCGGCACGAACGTGCTTGAAGCGGCAAACCAGCCGACCGCAACCAGCCTCACCGGCGTCGCCGAAACCGGCACGTTCACCTACACCAGCCAGGACCCGGCGCTGATCAACCAGAACCCGGATGCCAACACGAGCGTGTGGTGTCTCCCCGCGCAGTTCGGCGTGGGCGCGGGTTGCCCGGCCAGCTGGGCTGCCGTGACCGCACTCCGCTACCAGAGCAACCGCGCCGCGTCGCCCGCCGGCGCCAGCGCAGGCCTGGACGGGTTGAAGGTCATCTTCCGCCTCAAGGCGCTGAACAACAGCGCGAACAACATCTACACCAACCGCTTCACGGCCGACTCGCCGACGTTCCCCGCCGACCAGTACCTGGTGTCCAACCCGGTCACGGTGCGCACCGTTGGGTTCGAGATCGGCGACTACATGTGGAACGACCTCGACGGCGACGGCACGCTCGACATCGGCGAGCCGCCGGTGCCGGATGGTGTGACGATCGAGCTGTACGCCGCAGGCGCCACGCCCGGCGTGGATGCTCCGCTGGCCACGACGACGACGGTGAACGGCACATGGAGCTTCGGCGGCTTGCTGCCCGGCGACTACTTCGTGCACGTGCCGGCCGAAGAGTTCACCACGGGCGAACTCACCAACTGGGGCATCACGCCGGCCCCGACCGAGGCCAGCGCCAACAGCGATGCCAACGACACTGCCGGCCACAACGGCACCACCACGGCTGCCGGGGTGACGGTCGACGGCATCACCTCGCAGACCATCACGCTGTCCGCCACGACCACCCCGTCGCTGCTCGGCAACGAGCCGATCGGCGACAACACCCACGACGTCGTGAGTGACCCGACGCTCGACCGCTTCGCCAACTTCACCCTCGACCTTGCCGTGCAAGCCGTGGCCACCTTCGGTGACCGCGTCTGGTGGGACCAGGACGGCGACGGCGTGCAGGATGCGGGCGAGCCCGGCATCCCCGGCGTCACGATCATCGCCATCTGGGACGGCCCGACCGGCCCCGTGGAGTACTCCGCGACCACTGACGCCGATGGCAACTACCTGTTCCCCGACGTGCCGGTGGGTTCGTGGACGGTCTCCGTTGACCCGACCACGCTCGACCCCAACTTCGGCATCACTGCCGATGCGTTCGCCGGTGACACGACGGAGGACGGCAGCACCACCATCACGCTCGCCGCTGGCGACAACCTCCTGACGGTCGACTTCGGCTACAACGCGCAGTTCAGCCTCGGCAACCTGCTGTGGCAGGACACCAACGGCGACGGCATCTACCAGGCCGGTACCGACGTCCTGCTGGACGGCGTCACCATCGAGCTGTGGGAAGTGGGCGGCACCGCGCCGCTGACCTCGACGCTCACTGTCGCCGGCGCCTACCTGTTCGAGAACCTTGGCCAGGGCGACTACTACGTCGTCATTCCGGCGACCGAGTTCGCCCCCGGTGGACCACTGGAGAACTTCACCGTGGTTGCCGCTGGCAGCCAGAGCGAGCCGGACAACAACCTCGACCAGACGGCCGACCACAACGCTCAGGTCGGTGTTGGCGGCGAGGCCGTCGGTGGTGTTGTCACCGGTGCGATCACCCTCAGCGCCACGATGGACGCCCTTGGCGTGCTCACCGGCGCCGAGCCGACCGGTAGCGGGTTCAGCAACCTCACGCTCGACCTTGCGTTGCAGCTGCCCCCGGGCATCTCCATTCAGAAGCAGGTCTGCATCGAGGCCGACGTCGCCAACTGTGACGTCGCCGATGATGCCGACTGGGTTGAGACCACGGAAGTGTTCCTCGGCGACGCCGTCCAGTGGCGCATCACGGTGACCAACACCGGTGGTGTGGCGCTGACAGGCGTGGCCGTGACGGACACGATCGTCGCTGACTGCGCCGCCACGATCGGCGACCTCGCCGTGGGCGCGTCAACCTCGTATGTCTGCGACACCGCCTCCCTCACGGTGGACACGACCAACACTGCGTCGGTCACGGGTATCACGCCCACGCTCGACGAAGTGACGGACGAGGACGACGCCACGGCCAATGTGTACAACGGCTCGATCGGCGACTACGTGTGGTTCGACGCCGATGGTGACGGCGTGCAGGACGCAACCGAAGTTGGCATCGCCGGCGCCACGGTCACCGTGACCTACCTCGGCGACCCTCTCGACCCGACGGACGACCGTGTGTTCACGGCTGTCACCAACGCCGACGGCCTGTACCTCGTCGACGGCCTCAAGGATGGCGACTACACGGTGGTCGTCACCGACGTCGACCCGTCGCTGACGGCGACCTACGACCTCGACGGTGGCACCCTTGGCTCCACTGCGGTCGCCCTTGGTGTGGACGAAGACCTGCGCACGGTGGACTTCGGCTACACGCTGGAGTTCGAACTCGGCAGCCGAGTGTGGATCGACACGAACAACGACGGCATGTTCGACCCGCTGGTCGATGATGCGGCCGGCAGCGTGTGGGTCGACCTGTTCACCGCCGACGGCACCTATGTGGCGAGCGCCTTGACCGACGAGTTCGGCTACTACCTCTTCACCGGTCTCCCCGCCGGCGACTACTACGTGGTGGTGCCGGCCGAATCGCTGAGCGGCCTTGACGTGGCACCGGGTGGCGTGGCCGACCCGGAGAACAATGTCGACGAAGACGCGGACCACAACGGCCTCCCCGGTACCGACCCCAACACGGTGAAGACGGGCATCATCACGCTGTCCGCCACCCTCGGCAACACGCCGGGCGACCAGGTGACAAGCGACGAAGGTTTCGGCACGTACCTCAACGGCGACCCCGCCGGCGAGCTTGCCAACCTCACGCTCGACATCGCCCTCGTCTACACGAACAGCCTCGGCGACACCGTGTGGTTCGACGTCAACAACGACGGCATCCAGAACCCGGGCGAAGTCGGCATCGCCGGCGTCACCGTGGTACTCGACCCGGGCACCCCGGCCGACCCGACCGACGACCTCACGGCCATCACGGATGCCGACGGCTACTACCTGCTCGAGAACCTCGCCCCCGGCGACTACACCGTGTCCCTGGACATGACTACGGTTGATCCGGCGTTCTCCGCCACGTATGACGTGGACGGTGTCGGCACGGCCAACACCGCGTCCGTCACCCTCGAAGCCGGTAGCAACCGCACCGATGTGGACTTTGGTTTGACGGTGTTGTTCGATTTGGGTGATCAGATTTGGATTGACCGCGATGGCGACGGCGCGTACACGGAGGGTACGGATGACCCGGCGGCGAACTACACGGTCAATCTGTATGACGCTGCTGGCGTGTTCGTCACGAGCGTGACAACCGACGGCAATGGCGTGTACCTGTTCACGGATCTTCCGGCCGGTGACTACTCGGTTCGCATTCCGAGCAGCTCGCTGGTTGGTGTTGAAGTGGCGCCAGATGGCGTGCTCGATCCGGACAACAATGCTGATGACAGTGCCGATCACAACGGTGTGGCTGGCACCGGTACCGAGGCTGGCCAGGTCGTCACGGGCTTGGTCACGTTGTCGGCCACGCTGGGTTCGACGCCGGGTGATCAGCTCACCGGCAACGAGCCCATCACGGATGCGGATACGGATCCGTTCTCGAACACCACGCTGGACATCGCGCTCGTCTACTCGGGCAGCATTGGTGATCTGGTGTGGTTCGACGTGAACGGCAACGGTGTTGCTGACCCGAGTGAGCCGGGCATTGAGGGTGTCACCGTGACGGTCACCTGGTTCGGTGAGGACGGTCTGCCCGGCACCGCGGATGATGAGGTGTTCACCACCTTCACCGACGCCGACGGCAACTACCTCGTCGACAACCTGCCCCCCGGCGACTACACCGTGGCAATCAGCGACGTCGACCCCGACTTCACGTCGACGTACGACCTCGATGGCGTCCTGGACCGCACGACGGCCGTCACCCTGGCCGCCGGTGAGGACCGCACGGACGTCGACTTCGGCGAAACCGTGGTCTTCTCGCTCGGTTCGTATGTCTGGCTGGATTACAACGGCAACGGCCTCGTCGACGCCGGTGAGCCGCCGGTTCCGAATGGCACTCAAGTGCAGCTGTGGAATGACGCGACGAACATGATGGTCACGTCCATGGACACCGTCGGTGGTGTGTACAACTTCACCGACCTGCCCCCCGGCACGTACTACGTGGTCATCCCGGCGACGGAGTTGAGCGGCCCGCTGACCGACGCTGTCGCCTCCACTGGCGGCGACGTCGACCCGGACGACAATGTCGACCAGGACGCCGGCCACAACGCCATCGACGGCACGGACGGCATCACCACGCTGCCGATCACGCTGTCGGCAACGCTGAGCGGCGCACCCGGCGCGCAAATCGCCGGCAACGAGCCGACCGGTAGTGGCTTTGAGAACCTCACGCTCGACCTCGCCCTGCTGGGTGCGCCGAGCATCTCGATCGTCAAGGAAGTGTGCAACCCGGCTGCGGGCGCCTGCGACCCCTTGGCTGCCCTCGGTGCGGACGGCTGGAACGATGTGTCCTACGACGCGGCGTTCCTCGAGGACATCACGTGGCGGATCACGGTCACCAACGATGGCCAGCAGACGCTGACCGACGTGGTGGTCACCGACATTGACGTGGCTGCATGTGCCACGCCGGCGGCCTTCACCCCGCCGACGTCGATGCTGCCGGGCTCCTCGTTCTCCTACACCTGCGTCACTAACGACCTGGTCGTCGGCTTCGTCAACGACGCTGACGTCACCGCCGGCAACCCGTTCGACGAGGACGTCACCGACACCGACCCGGCCGAAGTGACCACTCCGAACCCGGTGCCCGGCATCGAGATGAAGAAGTACGTGGTCACCTCCAACGGCAGCGAGTTCGACGCCGACACGGCCCCCGGCGTGCACGTGCTCGTCGGCTCGGTGGTCAGCTGGGTGTACGACGTGTACTTGCCCGAAGGCGCCAACGTTCCGTTGAGCAATGTCACCGTGGTGGACAACGGCGGCCCGCTGGCCGGCTTCGACGCGGTTTACGTGTCGGGTGACACCAACACGAACAACCTTCTCGACATTGGTGAGACCTGGCGCTTCGAGTCGCCGAGCACGCTCGATGTGACGGCCGGCCAGTACACCAACATCGCCACGGCCGAAGGCACGCCGGTGTCACCCGCGGCCTCCGAGTCGATCGCGGACAGCGACCCGGCCAACCACTTCGGAGTGGATCCGAGCGTCGATGTCATCAAGTCGACTAACGGCCTCGACGCCAACCTGCCGTACGGCGCGATCATCGCTCCGAACGGCGTGGTTACTTGGACCTATGAGGTCACGAACAACGGCAACGTGCCGCTGATCAACGTCACCGTGGTTGATGACCAGGGTGTGGTCGTGGACTGCGGCGACTTCGACGTGGACGGCATCCCCGGCATCGACTTCCTCGATGTTGACGGCGTCGCCACGTGTGAAGGCACCGGCACGGCAGTGCCCGGTCAGTACACCAACATCGCCACTGCCGAAGGCCAGCCGGCCGACGCCAACGGCGACCCGCTGGTGGATGAAACCGGTGCCCCCTTCGCCCCGGTGGATGCCACCGACCCGTCCAACTACTTCGCTCCGGCTCCGGCGGTGGACCTGCTGAAGGTCACCCAGACGCGGGACAACGACATGGTCACCGGCCCGATGGTCGGCACCGGGTTGGCCGTGGAGTGGACGTACACCGTCACCAACACGGGTAACACTGCGCTCCTCGACGTCGCCGTCACCGACGACATCGTCGCTGCCGCCGCCATCAGCTGTGTCGATGTCTACGGCACGTCCAATGGCGACAACGTGATCTCGCTGCTCCTCCCGGGCGACGAGACCACTTGCACCGCCAGCGGCGTGGCCATCGAAGGCCAGTACGAGAACCTCGGTTCCGTTACCGGTCAGCCGGTGATGCCGACCGTCGTGCCGGCGGACCCGGATGACGCGACGACGTTCCCCACCGACCCCGCGGCCTACAGCCCGGTGGTGCTTTCGGGCACCACGGTGCCGCTGTCCAATGTGACGGACACGAACATCGACCACTACTTCGGCATCAACCCTGCGGTGGTGCTCACCAAGTACACCAACGACGTGTTCGCCCCCGTGCCGTACGGCCCGATGGTGAACCCGGCGGACACGGTGACCTGGACGTTCAAGGTGGAGAACACGGGCAACGTGGCCTTGGCCAACGTGACCGTGACCGATGATCAGATCGCCGACGACGCGACCATCGTGTGTGACGGCAGCCTGAACAACGTCATCGCGCTGATGCTGCCGGGCGACATCGTGTGGTGCACCGCCACGGGCGTGGCCATCAGCGGCCAGTACGCCAACATCGGTGATGTCACCGGTGCTCCGGTGTTCCCCAACGCCGAGGTTTTCCTCAACCCCGCCGTGGACCCGGATGACCCGTCCACCTGGCCAACGGACCCGGCCACCTACGTGCCGGCGACGTCGACGGATGTCGACGGTGTTGTCACCCCGGTGGAGCCGGTGACGGACAGCAGCCCGTCGCACTACTTCGGCACCGAGCCTGGCATCGCGTTGGTGAAGACCACGCAGACACTCGACAACAACGTCATCACCGGCCCGTTCGTGGAAGTCGGCGGCGATGTGTTGTGGACCTACACCGTGACCAACACGGGCAACACGGCGCTCCTCGACGTGACGCTGGTCGATGACATGGTGCCGGCCTCGGACATTCACTGCGCCACCTACCTGGGCGACAGCGACGACGACAATGTGATCGATGTGCTGCTGCCCGGGGCAGTGGTGGTGTGCACGGCCGAAGGTGTGGCCGAGCTCGGCCAGTACGCCAACATCGCCGATGTCGCCGGTGACCCGGTGCTGCCGACGGCGGCAGCGTTCGAGGACCCGGCGTTCGACCCGGACGACGCCAGCACCTGGCCTACCGATCCGGCGGCGTATGAGGTTGTCGTCATCGACGGTGAGCCGCTGCCGGCAGAGGAAGCAACCGACCCAGACCACTACATCGGTGTGGAGGCCACTGTGCAGGTCGTGAAGTCGACCAACACCCTTGACGCGGACGTGCCGTTCGGCCCGCTCGTGGCCAAGGACGGTGCGGTGGTGTGGACGTACGTCGTCACCAACACCGGCAACGTCGCCCTCATCGACCTCGTGCTCAGCGACGACAAGATCGCCGAGACCGACATCGTCTGCGGCCCCGGCGGCCCCAACACGATCGCCCTGTTGCTTCCCGGCCAGTCCGTGACCTGCATGGCGATGGGCACGGCCAGTGTCGGCCAGTACACCAACATCGCCGATGTCACCGGTACTCCGACGTTCCCGAACCCCGGGAGCTGGGGCGAGGAGTTCGTCCCGGACGACGCCACCAGTTGGCCGAGGGATGTGGAGGCGTACTCGCCGATCACCCTCGTCGACACGGAAGGCGCCGTGACCGCGATGGGCCCGGTGACGGACAGCAACCCGTCGAACTACTACGGCACGACCTCCGGAGTGTCGTTGGTGAAGAGCACCAATGGTGCCGACGCCAACACCGCCCCGGGTGTCTACGTGACGGCCGGTTCCACGGTGACGTGGACGTTCGCCGTCACCAACACGGGCAACACCGCGCTGGCAAACGTGACCGTCACCGACGACCAGATCCTCGACGACACCACGATTGTCTGTGCCGGTGGCACAAACAACGTGATTGCGGTGCTCCTGCCGGGCGCCACGGTGAACTGCACGGCGACCGCTCCGGCGATCCTCGGCCAGTACACCAACATCGGCACCGTCACCGGTACGCCGGTCATGCCGGACCCGGCAACGCCGGGCCTGGTGCCGACCGACCCGACCACCTGGCCGACCACACCTGGCGCCTACACGCCGGCCGTGACCACGGACCCCGAGGGTGTGACCACGCCGATTGCGCCGGTCACCGACACCGACCCGTCGAACTACTTCGGCATGCAGCCGGCCATCTCCATCGTCAAGCAGGTCTGCAACGTGCTCGACCAGTCCCTGTGCGATGTCACCAACGACGCTCACTGGGTGGAGTCGACGGTGATTCTTCAGGGCACGCTGGCCACGTTCCGCATCACGATGCGCAACACGGGCAACGTCGACCTGGCGCCGGTGGCGATCACCGACCCGCTCGTCCCGGCGTGCAGCCGCACGCTCAGCGAGTTGAAGGCCGGCGCAGTGCAGGCCTACCTGTGCACTTTGGACCCGGTGCCGGGTGCCATCGTCAACGTCGCCACGGCGACGGGTACGCCGGTGGATGTCACCGGCACGCCGATCACCGATCCGACCACTGGGCAACCGGTGACGAAGGTGACCGACGATGACGATGCCGCGGTGCAGTTGCCGCCGAACACGGCGATCACCAAGGTCGCCGACCGTCCGAGCGTGTCGGCAGGTTCGTACGTGAACTTCACGCTGACGGCAACCAACCGTGGCACCGGCCCCGCCTTCGGCGTGGTCGCCGTTGACACAATGCCGGCCGGCATGGAGCCGACGAGCGTGCCAGCTGGCATGGCCTACGACTCGGGTAACCGCACGCTCACCTGGACCATCGGCGACCTTGCCGTTGGTGCGTCCGTAAGCGCGACCTATACGGTGAAGATCACCGAGTCCAACGCCAACACGCTGGTCAACGTCGTCGTCGTGCGTTCGGCCACGCCGGGTGACCCCGGTGACGACAACGACAACGACGACACGGCTTCCGTGGTGGTCACTCCGGTCGGCCCGGTGCCGAACACGGGCTCGAATGCACTCACGCTGCTGGCGTGGTCCACGTGCATCATGATCGCTGGTCTCCTAGTGTTCGGCGCATCCCGCAAGCGCCGTCCGCTGGCCTGACCGGCTCCGGCGGGCCCCACCCGTGCCGCCTGGGTGGGGCACGCCCCTTTCGTCCCGGCACACTGGAGCCATGTTTCTCGGTAAGGACCTCATCGTCTGGTTGCTGCTCGCACTCGGCGGGGCGTTGTTCGCGGGCAATGTGATGGCGATCGTTCGTCCGCCCACCATTCCCGGTCGGGAAGGCGATCTGGAGCGTGCGCCGCGCTCACGTAGCATCCTCATGGCCCTCATCGGGCTGGTTGTGGCGGTTGCCGCCGCCGGCGCACTCATCGCCAAGTAAGTCGTCCGCCGCGCTCTGCTGCGGTGCCGTCAAGGAGTCCCCATGTTGCATCGCCGCCGTTGTTCGTTGCTCGTGATCGCACTGTCCTTGGTGCTCGGCGCTTGTTCGGGTGACGATCCGGCATCGTCGAACGCTCCTGTCACAGCGGAGGCGTCGACATCCGTTGCGGATGTCACCGGCGAGACGACCAGCACGGACAGCGCGGACGCGTCCACCTCCACGACGCTGGAGCCGGGGCCGACGCTGGCACCCGAAATTCCTGAGGGCGAATTGCCGGGCCGCCTCCTGGAAGTGTTCACCGCCAACTTCGGCGACGCCGCGTTTGCCGAGTGTGTGCAGCAGCAGGTGCTCGCTGGGTTGGACGAGGGTCGGATCCAGTTGGTGGACATTGACAACTATGTCCGCAACCTGGTGACCGACCCGATGCGGAACCTCTTGGTGTCGATCCAAGACGCCAACGAATGCCCGCCACCTGGTAGCTGACCCGCCGACGGCGACTGTGCCGTCGTCTCCGGTCCGCCGATGTCGAAGAGGATCTGTCAGCCTCTTGCGCAGTTTCCCGTCATGAACATGGTTTTCTGTGGTTTACCTCAAGGAAGTCGTTGCGTGTGACGAAAAGTACTGGCACATCAGGAGGCGGATTCATGTCGGCAGTGAGCAGTGGGGTAGCGCGTGGCGCGAAAGTGTGGCGGCTGGTAGCCACTGCGGCATTGATCGGCGGCGTTGTGATCCCGCCATTCGTCAACGCGCCCACCGCCTATGCCGCAGACGGCGACTACGTCGCTGACCTGGTGTTACTCAATGACTTCCCGGCCACGGGTACCGGCAACTTTGACGCCACCACGGCGGGCCCGATCCCCACGTTCACCACCGATGCGGGCACGGATGCCGACAAGAGCAACGAAGTCATGCGCGCCGGCGACATCACCACCTACATGTGGAGCATCAGCATGAATGCGCCGACGTTGGGGGCCACGCCGCCGCCGCTCGACGACATCATCGTCGAGCAGATCTTCACGCCAACCCCTGGGGCCGACCTGGTGGTTGCGTACGACCCGGCGACGTGTACTGGTACCACTCCGTCGAGCGCGGTCCTGTATGACACCCCCATGCCAGGGCAGATCACGATGCGCTGCAACCTCGGCCAAGTGCAGGGCACCGGCGAAGCCGTCCTGCTGCAGGTCGATGTCCGCGCCGAAACGTCGTCGCTCAACGGTTCGTCGTACTCGAGTGAGCAGCGCATCTACCGCGCGCTGAACGGCGACCCGGCGGTGGAAGACCCCGTCCTCACCGGTGACACGTGGACGTTCGCCAACCCGGACGACAACCCGATCTACATCACCGCCGCGCCGAAGTGGGACATCTCCAAGAAGTACGTCTCGCAGACAGCAACGGCCCGCACGTTCAACGGCGCGCCGGACACGCCCGGCTACGACGTGGTGTACGACATCAAGATCACGGCGCCGGGGCCGGGCACGAGTGAACTCGCCCAGCCCATCGTCATCACCGACAACATGACGTTCATCCGCCAGATCTCGCCGCTGATCACGTACACCGGCTCCTTCGAAGTGGTGGACTGCACCGCGCCGGAGGACGACTATCCGGGTGCCTGTACCTTCACGGCCGGAGTGGAAAGCAGCGCAGGCGAAGCGGACACGACCCTCACGTTGGACGGCATGGATTTCAGCGGCAGTCAGTGGGACTTTGGCGCACCTGGGCCGTACCTCTCCGCCTACTTCCAGGTCACCGTGTTCGTGCCGATGAGCGCAATCGACCTGAGTGACGGTGTGGCCAACCAGGTCGGCAGTGCCACCGTCGCCAACCAGATCAACGGCTTCGACCCGCTCGACCTGCAGAACGTGTCGAACTACAACGATGGCTACGAACCCGGCTACTGCGGCCCGACGGAGACCGTTGAGCAGTGCGATCTGATGGCCAATGGGACACGCTCGAACAACATCGCCGACTCGACGATGAGCTTCACCACCGGCGAAGCGGGCAGCAACGGTGCCAAGTATTACGCGGAAGCGTGGAACTACTCCGGTGACGTGGCTACCTACATGCCGGGCCAAAGCAGCTACGGCACGTTCGACGGGTACCAGCAGGCTGGCTCCTACCACACCGCTCGCGTGCAGACGTACAACGGTGGCCTCACCCGCTTGCAGGACCCACAGCTGTGCGACGTGTTCGACAACACCATGGTGGTCCTGGCGGATGCCACCGTGGCTGGCAACGTTGGCGTGCCCGCCAACACCTATGCGTGGGTTGCCCCCGCGTACAACGGCGGCATCGCACTCACGAACTGGATCGTGGAGTACGCCCACTTGCCGATCACGGGCGACAACCCGCTGGCAGTCACCCCGATCAACCCGATCGTTAACCGCTACGACGGCAACTGGACGAGCCAGGGTGCGGCGCGCTGCACCGACGCTGCGGCCACCAATGGGTGGCATACCGACCCGGCCGACGTGAGCGATGGAACGAACACCGGCATCGACTACGTCAACGCCGTGCGTATCCGCGTCACCAACCCTGCGTCATCCACGCAAGAGTGGTTGCGGAGCACGTACATCACGCTGCATGTCCCGTTCCGAGTGCGCCCCGTGTTCTTCGGTGGCCCGAACGACGGTGATCCGTTCCCGTTTGGCACAGTGGTGGCCAACTTCGGGCAGGCCTACACGGACAACTGGGGTAGTTGGTACGGCTCCACCTCGTTCGACCCGTTCCAGCCGACGGGCAGCCTGATGGGCGATCGCTTGACGATTGCGCCGAGCTATCTGGCGGTGAAGAAGCGCACCATCAACGTCACCACGACGCTCGGCGCCTCCAAAGGTGCCGCGGGAATCGACGTGAACGGCAATGCCGTTGCTGGCGACCCGATTGTGTGGGAACTGCTGCCTGCGGCGTACTCGCCCTTCGAAGACCCCAGCCCGGTGAGCCTGGTGCTCACCGACGTGCTCGGCCCCTTCCAGACGTACGACGCCGCCTGCACGGCTGCGCTCAACCCTGGCCTGCCCGCACCGACGGTGGACTACAACACCCAACTCGACCCCGTGGGCGGCGAGCCCGGCTACACCCGCCTGGTGTGGAACCTCGGCTCCTTCATCCCCAACCCGGAAGCGCCGGCCGCGCCGGTGACCACGTTCCCGAAGGTCCGGGTGTGCGTGTTGTCGGATCCGCTGGCCGCCGCGAACACACTGCTCGCCAACAACGTAACCATCACGTCGCCGCAGGTGCCGGACAGTGAGACGGATGCGCACTACGTCAAGCTGAGCCAGCAGGCCCGCGTGAAAGTGAAGAAGACCGTCGACGCTCCGCTGGACCCGGACAACGACACGACCGGTCAAGTGTGGAAGCTGCACGCTCGCAACTTCGCCAACACGATCATCAAGACACCGACGATCATCGACGTGCTGCCGTGGAATGGCGACAGCACGACGAGCGCGGCCACGGGCGGGGTGACACGAAACCCACCGTCGGACTTCGAAGGTGCGTATGGCCTCACCGGTCCGGTCACGCTCACCAACAACAACGGCGGAGCTCCCGCTGGCTCGTACACCGTGTACCACACGGCGGATGCGCCGAACACGATCAACCAGGACCCGCGGTTCAACTTCGGCCCCACCGGTTCGGTGTGGTGCACCGAGAGCGGCCTGGTGTTCACCCAGGCCGACGGCCCGGCCGGCGGCACATGCCCCGCCTCGTGGGCTGATGTCACTGGGTTCCGTGTCGTGCTCGGTTTCAACCTCGCCGTCAAGAACGACACGGTCAACAGCGGGGTGGTGGTCACGGTGCCGTCGGCCGCGGGTGACTCGACCAATCCGCTGAGCGCGGACGCCAACGAGGCCGGCGACATCTACGCCAATCGCTTCGTGCTCGGCTCGCCGAGCTTCCCCAAGCAGCGCCTCGTGTCCAACACGGTCACCGTGCAGGTGCTCGGGTTCTCGCTGGGCGACTTCGTCTACAACGACGCCAACGGCGACGGTGTGTTTAACGCCGGCGACACGCCAGCTCCCGCTGGCGTGACGATCAACCTCTAC
>JAOXNN020219993.1:0-15371 GCA_028571205.2 Hydropsyche betteni
ACGTCCATTTAGAAGGAATACGAAGACATATTAGAGTCCTCTATTCCGCCATAATACTGGCACAAGATGATCAATCAACTGCAGAATTACTATAGCTCCAGTCCACTAGTTCCAGCTCATTTTTCGAGTCGGAAGCTCAGCTTCTACAAACAAGGGCAGTTTTCTTACAAAGTATTCCCCTTTCTGATTGACGTCCAACACTTTGGCTCGAAAGACCACTCTCAGTTCTTTCGGGATTTGATGGCCGATACTCCAGCCGAATACTATCATGTCTTCAACTCCTCCGAGCGATAGTAGTTCGTTAGTCTCAGAACTATCAACCGTCTCATAGAAATATCCCACATGGAGGGGGAGGCTTTTATCACGACTGACGATTTATTGTCTCTAACGTAGGCTAACATCCCCCATCGACAACACAAACGATGTGAGGCAGCCTTAAGCATTAAAAATAAAACAGACGTAGCGAAGGCTCTCAGCTTCGCTTACCTTTGCAACAAATACCACAGACATAGATACTACCTGGCCCAGCACTTTCGGCCACCGTTCATAAGGCATGTGGGGCTTGATTTTCAAGGGGTCGGTGGTTTAATCAACATCCAAGCCAGAGAACAGTCGATGGAGCCAACATCAGGAAAAACTAGTATCCTTTTGATGAGCGAGCACTTTTTAGACCAAAGCAAGTACAAGCCCATAACCTAATTCGCCTACAAAGTCAGCATAAGACAAGATTTGGCTCTTTATGTAGTGGCGTCTCACAGATGTTCCAGGTACACGTTCTTCCGAAATCTCGCCTGTATTCCAAACACACATGTGCTGTTCGGGGACTTCCAGGCCAACGTAGATATTAAGTTTTGGAGTCTTTTCGCTTCAGATGAGTAGTACCTAGTTATCGACAGAAACGCAGTCGTAAGAGGAACTGCAAAATAAGAATAGTTGAGCGATTTGTTGCTAAAATCCCTTCGTCTACGGCACAATCCCAAACCCCCACAAGTTGGCATTCCGTAACAAGTTGGAACGACTGCTCCACAAGCTATCTTATGTACCCTCTATTCGTCTTAAATACCACTCAAACCTGACTCTAAAAGGCTAAACCTTCGACCAGGCTCATTTGGTAGTTCGAATACGAGCAGAAGACAGGGGAATCGTGCAGCAAGTTGTGGCAGAACTAGACAACTCAGTAATAGTAGTCGAAAATATCATATAGACTACTTAGCTACCAGAACCAGAACCAGAAGCAATTTGCGTAGACTGCGGAGACCCACTACAGACTCCATATTACTATGTCCTCCCAAGCAGATTATTGATATGTGCTAGCTGTGCATAACTTACGGACTCTACAAAATACAGTGGCGGGGAGCTCTCCTTGAATCAAAAACACTTATCGCTATCAACTCCAGCTGTTAAGCTGAGTGGTAAGTGCTCGGTTGACTCGAACCGGCTAAAGGTTGATAAAGTTAGAGGAAAGTTCCAATGCGTCGGTTGCCATTCAACCAGATACTTATTGTACGCTTGCCTCGAGTGCCAAAGAGAGCCTGAAGAGTGTAGATCATTATTTTGCCAGAGATGCGAACAGCCAAAGGGTAAGGAGTCTGGCAGAACTCGGTTCATAGCAGGGCAAGGTAGATATATCATTCATCGGTCTGAGCATCCAATATTGAGAACCATTTGTTCTGGTAGGGCTGCATTTGACTCCAAAGATCGCGATCTATATTGTTGAGTGGTTAGTACTTTGATGTAATTAAGTAGCAATGATATTAAATGGCATCGCACTAGCCAGTATAACTGTGTTGCATACCCAACTGAATACCTCTGATCCAATGAAACTTGGACGCATCTCCCCATCTTTAAGTAGTAGATGATTATTCCCGGCAATCGGCATCGTTTATCAGTGGAGTATCTGAAAGATTTAGCATTTTAATGAAAGCATTACTGATCCTTTTTGGAATTCTGAGCTCCGTCCTCTCATGGAAGCTAGTCCATGATCAGGGAGCAAGGCCTTGGACTCCAGCGATGTCAAAAAAACCCACCCAGACCAACCCACCCCCAGGCAACGACTTCGGAGATGACTCACAGAACACTCAAGCGCCAGGAGCCTCTCCGTAATCCTCATCTTCGACTTCAAACAACACACAACCAACTAATGGACCAGAAACCTCGATAAATGATCAGCCTAACCCCAACTAGGCTAACTCTCCTGCCGATCCCAACTCAGAACCTGCTGCTGAAAACGGTCCTTCTGCAGATGTTGCCTCAGTTCCCATTTCTTCAGGCAGTAATGTCATATCGAATCAAAAAGCCAGTTCTCCTCCAAACAAACAAGGAGGTAGTTCAACAGGAACCTCAGGCAAAAAGAAAAGGCGCCGCCGCAATCGCCGTCGTCGTCGCAACAGAAATAAAGTTGTTAAGACCACAGGTGGGTTTTGGGATGAAGACCCCTCAATGATGGATTGATTAAAGCATCAAATATAAGATATTTGAATATAAATCAATGGAACAAGAGATTTAATATGAGAACTCTTCAGACTGCTAGGATTATGAGGATTACTGCCAAGGAGGCTACCATCCGGCCTATCTTGGAGAGTGCATAAATGGGAAGTACACAATCGTACAAAAACTTGGCTGGGGACATTTTTCAACTGTCTGGCTTGTCGAAACCAAACAACCAGGTGAGCAGTTCGCTTTGAAAATCCAAAGAAGCAAAGAGAACCATGCTGAAACAGCTATCGACGAGATTGAGTTGCTAAAAATCCTGGGAACGCATGAAAACGATAAAGGATGGGTTGAGCTAGTGGAGAATGGGTTCAGAGTTCCATCGCTAAGAGATACCTATACACACTAGCAACTTCATAGCATCTACAGACCCCTGCTTCTTATTGACACTTTCGCATTATTCGGCATCCATGGTAAACACTATTGTAGTGTATTTTAGTTGATGGGTCCTAACCTATTGGATATCATCCAACATTTCGAGTATAAAGACAAACGCATGCCGATGTCATTGGTAAAGAAAATCACCATCGATATCCTTGTTCAGCTGATTTACCTGCACGAATTCGCGGGAATGATTCACACAGATCTCAAGCCAGAGAATGTACTTATGAAACTCAACAAAGAAGACCAGTTGCGTTTTGTCGAAGGTTTGAGATCATACAAAGTCAAACCAGTAAGCATGAAATTCCTGTACCAAACTCAAGCCAAAAATGCATCGAAAAATAGGAACAAATACTAGAAGAAAAAACTAAAAAAGAAGGCTGCAAAGGAAGCAGGAAACAAGGTTGAGCACCCATAATCCCAACCGAACCCTGCTCCAGTTGATAAAATGTAGATTGAGTAACCCCTGAATGCCTCAAAATCTGAATAAATTCACCTATTGAACCAGTCCCCATAACCGAACCCAGCAGTTACAGGCAATTAGTAACCGACAAAAAAGAAGAAAGCCCACAAAAAGAAAAAGCAAAGCTAGCAGAAGGCTGAGAAAGTGGAGAAGCCGAAGATCAAAGCCAACAATAAGAAGAATGCAAACAAGCTTTAGTAATAGGACAGTAGAAACAGTGGCGAAGACAACTCCTCAGACTATGAGTCCATTTCCTAACCCTAAAGGTAATACACAGAAGAATAGCTAAGGAGTTTGAACTGGAAGAACATCAAGATAGATCTTTCCCAGCCAGATCTGCATTTTAAGCTCTGTGATTTCGGGAATGCTACTCTTCACTCCAAGCACTTCACTGAGAACATCCAAACCAGAGAGTATCGAGCTCCCTAAGTGATCATCGGACACGACTATTTGCCCAACACTGACATTTGGTCGCTCGCCTGCGTTGTCTACGAACTGCTCACCAATAGTTTTCTGTTCAAGCCCAAGGATCGTAAGGGAATCGACAAAGATGAAGATCATCTTTACATGATGATAGAATTATTGGGGCCCTTTACCAAATCATTCGCGACCGAAGGGACCAACAGCAAAGAATTCTTCAATAAAAAAGGTAGCCATAATGTAACTTAGGTTAGTTAGTTCATGGAATGCCGAAACAAGGTTTAACTATTTCCAATTTACTTTATGAAGACTATGACTTCACTCCAGAAGACGCTGCTTAAATAGAAGATTTCCTACGGCCTATGCTTTAGTTCGATCCAGCCAAGAGAATCAGTGCAAGAGACTGTCTTTTGTCTCCCTGGCTGTGGAATTGATACAATACATAATTAAGTAGTGCTAACTTCGGATACATATTATAACCATAAGGCACTGTGTTTGAGATTATTTTATCGTCATTGGTTAGAATTATACAATTTATTCGGAACTAATTATCAAACAACATATTACACCGATGTGAAATTACTTAATTGAGAATACACTCAATACTGAACATTAAAACCAAATAGCGGGTTTAAAAAGCAGAAATTTAATACTTGGAATCGTCCTTAATATGTAATTTAATTTCGGATGATCCTTAGTCAGGAATTTATACGCTTAGCCATCTAAAACCCGAGTATGATAATCAAATGCCCGGACTTACACCCTTAAAGCTGCAATATAAAGGCCTACCATCAGTTCGTTAATGCAACAAGATCAATATCCAAACTCTACTTAATAGCCCACCTACTCCCACTGTGTTTCAAGCTCAAACGTCTCAAGTCCAAGTAAATCCCCTATTATTCAGACCTCTCCAAACTCTTCGGAAATTTATCGTAGAATATTTACTTTCAATTGCTTCTGCAGGGCTGGATTCCACAATTATAAGAAGAACCCTCTGTTTCTGCAACGAGTACCTCAGCTTCAGTGGACGTACAAATACTCAGATTCAGGTTGGCTCGCCTATCAGGGGTTTGTGAGCGGAGTGTCGCTGATAATTTAGACTCCCTCTCGCCAAGCCGAAATCGCCTTGTACTGTACAGCGAAGGCAATGTAAACGACATACAATGTGCTGGTCAGACACAAAATCGCTCGAAACATACCCTACGGAGAAGTATTTCTTTTTGGAGTGGCCTTAGCAATCATCGGTTTCTATTACCAAACATAACCTCAAATCATCACGAGGTCATATGCAGGTATGCTGAGAAAAATAATCGGTTAGATTTGATTTTCTGATTGACAGTTGATTAATTTATAAAGACCTCATTGGCCTCATCAATAAACAAATATCTATTACCAATTAGTTTGAAATATTATAATATGTAAGTAAAAAGCACCGCTCGTAAGAAATACAGATGGAGCTCCAAACTCAAAAGATGGACAATCATAATCACTGGAGATGTTGCCACAGCAAGTCCTCGCTCTCCCTACGATAGCGTCCTGATTGATTTACCGCTAATTCCAGATGGGACAATCTATAAATGGACTATCTAAATCCTGTAGGTCACCAACATAATGATAGGAATCTGCACTCTAAGAGCCACCGCCTCAAAGAACTTCACAGCAAGTTGGTGCTCTTCTCCAGGTTGCGAGCATTACGTGCTAAAATAAGGGAGCTCAGTAATCAATAATGATAGATCGTAAACCAACAAATCACTCTCTTGTATTGAAGCTGGAGACGTTCTGAGTTTTTGTTATAACTCTCGCCAGAACATACTCACAGCAACAAACCAAAAGAATGAGGGTTTTACCATGAGCATCTAGACAAAAATGGACAATTTCTACTATCCTTGTGTATATATGTGGGCCAGCACAAGCACAAGGCTAGTTGATGTCGAAGTTATCAACAAATAACGGGCTGTTTGAAAACCTGCTGTAAATGTTAACTTTTTATTTCATGCGCTGAAAATCGTATGATCGCTAATCTGAAGTATTTTAAATCGCATATTTAAGATCCTTAATCTCATAGAGTAACCTTGCGAAGGTTATATTTTGGCTAACTTTCGTTCAACTAATATGAAATATTATTTAAATGGCGTGAGAGTGATGTATTAAAGTTATGATATTATTTCTCTATGGATAATAAACATAAGATGGTTTCGCGTACAGAAAAATTTATGCGGCTGCAGAATATCAAAGCCCACTACCAGAACATGGCGAACATCCAACCAACTTATTCATTCGGTTCCTCAGACCCCAAGGAGCAGTCCAACAAACAAGCAAACCTAACGAAAACTCAGAAAAATAGAATGATGGAGATAATAGCCAACAATACCCACCTGTTTGTCAACCTAAGGAGAATAGGGATGGGCCATAGTAACCAGCACATCCCCAAACCCCAAAATTAGGCTAATAAATACTCAACAATAAACTCCTAGAGAATAAGTTACAGCCAAAGTGAAAAACTAGACAGAGTATAAAGATAGAATCTCATTTTAGCGAACAAATTGCGTACAGTGAGCCCAGTTGTGGGTAGGAAGAGCTAGTGGAAGAAACATTTTAAGCAGTATAAGCAAAACATAAGGAGACTCTCGAAAAGTAGGGATATTTCATCCTCAAGGGAGTCTCGACACCTACTTAACGAAATTGATAGTTTAAAATCCATCATTCGACCTAAATCAAAGGCAAGTTTAAGTAGATCCACAGCAATTAAGAGAAGAGCATCGTCATCGGACAGAAATAGTAGGTATTAAATGTGCAGCCAGTTGGAGTTGATGAGAGACGATCCTCAATCAAGGCAAACATTGGATGTTTTGGACGATGAACAGGAATAGGAGTGCGTTAGGAAAATTAAAGAGAAATAAATCTATGAACCCAACTGATAAAATTGTATTATTCTGCAATTTCTTCCTAAATGTGTGTTTCGTAACGATTTAGAGTTACCTTTTCTCAACATTAAATATAATTTGAGGTGACTAATAGTCCGACGATATTATATCTTTAGAATATTGAGATACTATTCAATCAAAACACTGATCTATTCAAAATCCTTTTCATCATCAACTAAATATATTAATTCAGGTTGTTAACGAACAAAAATAAATTTTAAAGTTCTTGCGCGTAAGGATCCGAAAACCTTTAAAATCTTTTATAGTTATCTACAATCACTCAGGAGAAAACTCTAAATCTTTCTCATTCATCTCGTTGTATATTAACTCAGCTAGTCTGTTTATTGCGATGTCAGTTTCAATTCTGTGCTTTGTCTTTATACTACACTTCTGGCTTTTCCCCGCTGTCTGGGTCGACAATTATGATATTTACCTCTCACAACCCCATATTTTTAGATTTAACTGGTGGTTCTCTGCCTTCAATTGCATATTCTCCTTTTTGTTCACAGAAATAATACACTCCAATTGAGTCAAAGAGTCCTTGAGCAACCTCTACCTTTTCCCATATTACCTCTCCATATCCTACAACTTTCGCTCGTATTCCCTGACTTGCTTTAGAAGTTGTTGATTGGTGATGTTCGACTATGTGAGAGATTAGCGAAGCCTCTATAATTAGAGAGAGTTGTCGGCTGTCTAAAAGCTGGGAGCAGAGTCTTTGCGTGAAAGCTGCATAGAATAGCAGTCAAACGATTAAGAAAGTTCATTTTTCAACTATTGGTTATCACATCTTAGCAAGTTGATATGCTCCTTAAGTCTTATATTTTACAAAGTCATGGTCTACAGCTGCATTTCCAAAATTTTGATACGTTTGCTTGACAATTCCTCTGCTTTGGGCTACGGAAGCTAATTAGACTTTCCCAGTTACAATCTAGTTTTCTGTTCGGATCCCACGGGACCTGATGAATTGTTTTGCTATTTAAGATAAGGAGAAGGTGATACATTCAGCAATGTCCTTAACTTGTTGAGTCCTTGGTTTTTCTATCGTTTTTATCCAGTTATCGAATATTGCGAGTTAGGCGTCGTAGTTATTTTTGTGAGTTTATAGTCCTAAACTGATCCCTCCGGAGACCTAGCATTCCCATGCTTAGGAACATAATACGAGATGAATTCCTTGCTTTCTTAAGTGTAGTTCTTCTTTATCTTTCTCTAGGCATTTCGTGCAGTATTGGGTTTACGAAAGAAAAACTTTCTGGAAGAGTTGGGAGAAAGCACTTCCCACTCCTCTGATTTGTCCAGTTTTATGGGCAAAGGAATATTTATATTGCCCTTTTTTACAAAACCAGCCAATTCTCTTGTCATTTAATATTCGGGAAATTATAAACTAATGCCGTCCACAACATTTCATAAAATTATAAGCACATCGAGCACTTCAGAATACAAACATTTAACAAGATTATATACAGTATTTAATGTTAAATCATAATCTCAGTGTCCGACCATAGCAATGGTTTAATTGAAGTACAAGCAGGGGTTATGATTGAGAGATAACAAGTTGATGAGTTGAACTCCAATACAACATAAAACTTCCTTTAAATCACTTTAATTATTGGTTAAAGAGTCTAGATTACCCTAAATTAATTACAGAACTATCTCGCAACATCTAATTCAATAGACTTTGTTGCAATAAACTGACCAACACCTTTACCGCTTATCCAAGATTTTAAAATCAGTACAATTATTGCGAAAGAAGGCTATCTGCTATTGGGCACCCAATAACGTTATTATCAACAAGTACATTATTTTCATAACTCCATCTTCCTGTAAATATGCTATATTCAATCAAATCTTTGCTTTTTATTCTTTATTAAACATTAAGCTCTCAGTATAATCCAAAGCTAGTGAAAAATAACTTAGTTTTCCTATTCCTAATCATCTTCTCATAGACCTAAAATAACTTCGAATTTAATTAATTAAAATTGCATTTTGATTAAATGTAATTCTTACAATTCTTTTGTTGTTTAGTTCATGAAAATGTCTATTTCCAATGATTTGACATACTGGGAAACCAATACTCAGCTGTCTTATTCTTATTCCAATCCAATAAATCTCTTAAACTCTGCGTATAACATAGCACTATTATACAGAATTACGTATTGGCGTATCATATAACTACAACCGCACAGATATTCACTCATTTTTTCTTTTTCTTCTTGTTAACCTTGCCCAGATCCTCCTTATACATACTCTTGCTATTGTTTACTAACTCGCCCTCCTCATTCTCCACAAATATCTCAGCCCCATCAAACACTCCTCCAATCTTAGGCCAGTACAACTTCACATTGCTCAATATTCCTTCCTAAAAATTAAAATGTCCCTTTTGAGGCACTTTCTCATACTATTTCCGAGTAACTATTATCTCTTTCTTATTGGTGTCCAATCTCTTGTCAAGGGGACGGTTCAAACAGTACACCATTGTGTCTAACTGATGCACATAACTGTAAATTGGGTTGAATAGTTGCTAAAAACTCTTAGGAATTGTGTCATGATTAACCAGATGAAACACTAAAACACCTTATTCTGTCAGACATCCCTTAACTCTTGCGAGAAAGTCCTTAGAAAGAAAAATTGGTGGTGGAGAGGGGTCTCCCTAACCCTTCCCATTGATATCGAAGAATATTAGATCGAACTTAGTCTACCCCTCCTTGGCTATTTCAAATACATACTTAAGGGCATCCTTCTCGATCACTCTAAACCTTTCATCCGGTTGAATTTAGAAATAATTCTCAGCCAACTTGACTATTGTCTAATTAATCTCTACAGTCGTAATATCCATTTGGTTGAAATGTGTATACAAGTACTTTGATATTACACAAGCACCTCCACCCAAAACTAGAACCTTTGCTTTCTTCACTTTCTAGGGATTTAGAAACTAGATTCCTGCTATCATCGACTGTTCGTAACCTTCTTCTTACAAAAACTCCTCATCAATACCCACTATCTTCCCCTCAATTGGAGGTAGCACAGACTTTACCTACTTATTTGCTTACACCAGATATTTCTTCCGAGAATCGTTAAAGTCGAAATATGTGAGTCTGTATTGACTTTGTACTTGTCCAATATTAGACTTAATCACTAATCTTCTGAAATATGTCTCATCTATCTCCACTTCCTCAATCAAGAGATTATCATCCTCATACAGGTACTCTCTTGTACCTAAACTATCCCCATCTGTAACATAGGGAACTTCAGCAGGGTGCACCCCCTTAGGCAGCAACTCAGAAACTACCGGATTTAGTGCTTTCTTTACAGAATCCAGAGTTGTGTACTGTTTACCTAACAGTTTGACTAGGATCAGTCGACTACATGGTATCTGCTACCTTAGAATTTTATTCCCTTTGTCAGAGTTATATAAAAATATTCGCTCGTGCCCTTGTGGTACAATGTATACCATGCAGTTGTTCTTTTAAATCAGCTTTTGCGATTAGTTGTCCATGATCTAAATGCTGAACTCCATGTCTCCTGCTTCACTGTAGGTCTCAAACGTTAGAACCTGTCCGGTTGTTAGCTTATCTATCCTCGGTTTGGCTTGCTTCTGAGCTTGGATCTTCAAAACTAATGCTTAAAGTTGCTTTGGGGTAACTAACTGTCCCTTCCCCTCACGAGTATTCAGTAAAACCTTTGCATTCCCCTCGTGTTCCTACGAATACTCCATAGACACAATAAATGGCTGTAATTTGGAGTCAGCAATCTTTCCTTCAAAGACTTTCACCCTGAAATCAGGTTTCTCCAAGATAAACTTTGCCAACATTCGAAGAATATGGTCCTGCAACAGACTGATTACTATGTACTTTGAGCCACGTTTCCTTTTTAGCATCGATAACATCTTGGGAAGATAGATATTTTCTATTCGGGTTGCATATTCTTCTGTCAGCTCAGGGAATACAGCGTCCAAAGTCCCCTTATCGAACACCACATCGAACATCTACTCCTTATACTGCAGGTTAAACACATCCCCTACCTCGTACTTTAAAGGCAAGTGCAGCTTATCAGCTCTCTTCTGCATATCACTGACAACCTGTTCGCTATAGTCAAAACTAACTATTGAGCACCTGTTGCCTGACTGTAGCAGATGCTCTGCAAACAGGCTCTTGCCACAACCAACATTGAGGAGGTCGCCTTCAGTTGAAAGTATCTGGTCAAGGATATGTTTGTGCTCAGCGTATGAGCCGTACCACTAAAAATACTCATCCTGGTGTTTGGACTTCATCTTAGAGAAGAATTTGTCCCAATAGTCCTTGCTGAGAAAGTCAGATGCTCTTTTAGGAAGGATGTTCATAATGTTGTTGAAGTAATTATAGTTAATAAAACTTAAAATTAGAGTTAGTGCTAATCATTAGTACCGACTCGCATATCCCATTGTTTCTTTAATATAAATCACAATATTTATAACATATTCGATTGTAATTGTATAATCATCATAGTCTCTAATTACTAGATGTATCGGCTAGTCAATAATTAAATGATTATTAGAATCATGAGGTGTCGTCGATTAAACCAAGGCTGACTAGCCCAACCGAAATCAACACAAATAGATCTTACTTCATTTATTTGCTTCAAAACTTACATATTTAAAGAAATATTATAAATGGTATGTTAAATTAGTTATAAACTAATTATTTATTTTTATTTTTGTCAGTGATAATACCTTCCATACAAATTAAGTTAAATACTACTCTTAAAACTACTTTTGATTTACTTTAAACATTTAACAAAAACCAACTACATAAAAATCAGTTATTTGTTTAATAAACGTTGCTGTGTGGATTTATGACTTTAACTATGTTTGATCGCGCTTTTATTGACGACATCTTCATACCTTCTCCACTCAAACGCTACAAATCAGCAAATTTCCTCTTCAGCTCTTCATAAGCTCTTCGCGAAACAGCCAGTTATCTCTACAACTGATCGACTCGTTGCTGCTTACTTCTTAATTGATTTCTAATTTAAATAATACCTACTTTTAGATGTTCGACGCTGCTCTTTCGGCTGACTGCACGTTCTTCAGCACATAATAGCTGGAACTAATGTCGCTCACGTATGTCTCTAAGTTGGCTATGCGCTTTGCCTTAGACTTTTCGTCCATGTTAACCATCTTCAACAAATGCTGATATTTCTCATTCATCTCGTCCAACTGCTCCTCCAAACTCACCACCTTGTCAATTCTATTCTTTAACCCACTGTACAGATCTACTCGCTGCTTCTAAAAATCATCGCGCTACTTCAAAAGTACCGATTTTTCCTATTCCAAGTGCTTGTACAAGTAGTTCTCTTTCTACAACTCCTCGATTCTCGACTGAAGAGCCGACACATTAGAACTGCTCTTGCCAAAGATGTCCTCAATTGAAACCTGTGCTTTCCTTTAAATGTTATCAGTCGGCTGTATGCTCCTACGTTTCCACATTCCCAATTCCTTGAACCTCTAGTTCTACTCTCGCTCGATCATCTACTTCTAAGCCTGCTGCTCCTGCAACACCTTGAACTTGAACTCCGCTTCATTCGCTAACTCCTGTAATTTACCGCAAGCGATCTACAGATTGATTTTCTCCTAAATCAAGACTTTGTTGTCTTTGTAAAGATCCTCCACCCGAGCCTGTGCAGAAGCATACTACTTTTTCGTTGTTTAGTATTTATCGTTAACAATTTGACAATTCCTCGATAAAATTGTCTTCTCATTCGACAACTATTCGATCGTCTGCTTCAGGTGGTTGAAAGCATCAGCCTATTCCTAACTGTTTCGAATAATATCTTCTCCAAATTCAAGTGTTTGCACTCCAACTTCATTCATTTGTAAAATATCTTCAATATTCTTTGAAAGAATCTATTGCCAGTTCTACTTTAAGGTATTTGGTGTCAGAGAATCAATCTTCTCGATTGCCTTTTTGGGGGTTTAATAAGTTGATTTGTCTATGTCATCCAAGCTTCCCTTATACTCTGGTGGAATCAGCATATTTATGTTTTTAGCAGGTTCATCTGTCTCTTCATCACTCTGAATTATGGGTTGGATGGTTATTCTCTTGGAGGCATTCATTGCTCTGTTTGTATTTCCCTTTTCAAAGTCCTTGATTATCCTCTCTTGTTACTTAATCCTCATCTCTGCCTTCTATAGCAGCACTAACAACTCTGCCACTGTATACTAACGATTAACTTTGGGTTTATTCTTAATATTTTTTGCTCTGAATCCAAATCTTAACGTACTGAGCGTCTAAGCATCGTTCAAAACACTCGGAGAAAGGTTAATTATCAGACTAGTTTGAGAGTTACCCCCCAAACTCTACTGTAAGATTCTTGTTAGCTTGGAGTCTCTGTAGGGAATGTGCCCTATCTTAGTTTAAGTCAAGGCATTTATAACATTCCCCAATGCAGACAGACTTTTATTTATTTGCTTAGCTTAGTCAAGTAGCTTTCCCTCGGCACCCGTCTTCCCTACTTTCTCGCTTCCAGCTAAATCAATTATCGTAAGCTTAGCAGACTTAGCGCTCAGATCTTAAAGGTTGTTCTGGTAAACTGTTATGAAAAATACCATATGGCTTCTTGAAGAGGCTTCGTTCATGTTTGTGTGCCCCAAAGAACGGTTGCTGGTGGCTATCTTTATATAGCGCATTACTTCAGCGGCTGAACCGACGTACACCTCTGAACAGTTCTGAATGTATATTCCTCTTGTCTTACTTTCTCTAATCTTGAGATCCACGCGAGTGGGATCAACTAGATCCCTGAGCTTCTCCATGTAAATCTCAACAAACGAGAGTTTCAATCGGAACTAAATATGTTAGGAGGTCTTTCCGATCCTTTCGAATATCTCCTCAACAAGTCTGGGGATGAGACCCTTTGATTCGGGGTTGTCGATGTCTGGACCCATACATGTGTGGGTCTTTCCTGAAGATGTCTGGCCATAAGCGAATACAGTCCCATTTATTCCCTCGAATACTCTTCAGTTACTGCAAGTTGTACCCATCTAGCAACCCTTTGGCAACAGGTTCAAATACCTACTTTTGGGTAGAGTCTTTATTAAATACACGATCGAATGTGAACGAGGTCTGAGTAGAGGAACCAATATTCCCAGCCTATCGGAGCTTAATGCTAAGTCGATATTTTTGTACTTGGTGGAGGTGGTTGACTAAATACATGAGGAGTTGTCAGAGCTCAGCTCCTTTTAGTTAAGCGGTCGTATTCTGGCGAATACTTTTATGTTGCCAGACGATTCCATGTTATAAAATTATCGGAATGTGCGTTCTGGCTTCAATATACATAAAACTCTCAGAAAAAAATCAGCAAATAAATCAACTAAGAACTTGTGCCACTATTGTAAAAGAACACAATTAATATTGAAGATTTGGTTAGAAATACATTCATGAGTCGATTTTTACAGCATTTACCTGAAACCTACCATTTTGCAGTCCAAATTTTCAACTCATCGCTGCTGGTCATTTACAAACTTTTAGAATTAAGTAAATTTAATAGAGGCTAATACCTTCAACAATTAGCACAAATTGTCAGAAATCAACGCATTTGCCCTTCAGACACCAGTCGCCGAACCTCGTTGGCTCCGGTCCCTTGTACTTGAATCCATATTCCTCCTCCATAGGCGTGTCGGCTGGCTTCTTGCCGTCAGTCTTGCTCGTTTGTGCTACAGGTGCTGGCTTGGCCTTGTCTGCTTTAGGTTGGGGTTCGGAGATCTACGCCTTCTCCTCAGGATGCAGATATCCTCTGGGGTCCATGATGATTTGGAGCTCCTTCTCAGTGAACTTGGTCCCGAACGACTCGGCCATCGTTGGAGAGGGCGGAACAGGGATCTTAGTGGAGCTCAGTCTGTAAGCTGAGCTGCCGCACCTTCTAAATATTCTGATCATATTATAAATAACATACAGGACAACAAATTATTGACGAGATCACTGGGAGCCACCAAACTTGGCTCTAATTAGCTGCTTGTACTTCTTCCCGTTCTTCTCAAACTCCCTTCTATCAGGTTCATATTTCGTTATGTTCTTCCATTTTTCGAATATTTCTTTATTTCGACTTAAAGCGATGCTTTACATCATGCTCCAGAAGTTCTGCCCAGTGTACTAATACTCATTCTTTGTCAATAGTGGAGACATCGGGGCTGGCTCTATTAGCCATTCAGGAGGATCTTCAATTGAGTAAATATGCTGCTATAGATAGTTGACGAACAACTCTTCCTTATTGTTGATCTCTCTTATGGCGAAAATACCGACTACATCGATGTGCTTTGCCTTCGGATCTTCCACTGCTGTTTAATTTGGAAGATGCTTCATCAGCAATGAGGGTAGCATACCCTTGGGAATGAGCATCTGCTGAAAGCACACGTTTGCAGATGATCTTGGAGGAGGGTGGTTTACGTAGTCTCCTAAAGCATATGGGTTCTTATAGTACCCCTCAAGTTCGTACTCGCAAGGCTCTATCGTTATCCCGCACAAATCAAGCATCAGTCCGTTGGAGAAATCGAGGTACTATCGAGTGCTTTTGCTGTCTTATATTCTGCTTTTTAAGAAATCCTTAAAATTTCTATGGAATTTCCCAGGAACCAACCCTAGCAGCGCGCCCACAGGTATCTTAGCCTTTGATTCAATAAATACTCCCTTGTTGGCATCCATATGTTACAGCGTGCTGTCTTTAAT
>JAOXNN020220027.1:0-15359 GCA_028571205.2 Hydropsyche betteni
TGAGAATGCCTTCTGTCTATTGTCATATTTTTGTTACATTTTGCTAAACTGTTCAGCTCTTGTACCATTATTTAATGCAAATGAAGATTATTTAGCCATTAGTAATTTTCAAATAACATATGAAAGTGAATAAATGCCGAACTGACTAAATATTGGTCGTTAGATAATTAATTCCATCAGAAAGACTCATTTTATTTCTCAAAACATTAATGCAAATTGGGCAGATGACTATAATTGGAAAGATGTTTCATTTGTAATAGTATTATTTGACAATATCACCAACATGCAAAAAATGTCTCAAGGTTGATAATCTTTTTTCTGCTCTCTCCAAGCCAGTCCTTCATTCTAACTCTTTGTTTAATTCAAACTTATCCAACTGCCAATATTTAATACCGAAAGGAAGTTCAAAAACTGATACATCATCAGACAGTCCTAGGGAACTGCCCTTTCATAAAGGTGTGCATCGGCATATCGGACATGAGGAGTTGGATACAACCCAACGACGAAGACATTTGTAATGATGGCCGTGCTTACAACCGAGCCTAGCGACTTGTTGTCCTACATGAGAGAAGAAAGCACCTCTCTTCATAGTTTGCTGGCAAATGCTGCAGAGCTGCTGCTATTTTAGGGTCAGTCTGCGAAGTTTCACGAACTTCTTTTTTTCATGCCGCAGGTTGTTTCGAAGGTTATTGAGTTCGGCGACGAAGGCCTGATGATGTTTTGGAAGAGTCATACGTCGAATGTGGTCTCAGTGGCAGCTGGCTCTCGTCCTGATTCCAGCTCTACTAATCAGAAGGGTCGTACATGGCACATAGCTCACAACGCCATCGAGAGTGAGGCTTAGACTCACTTCCTCAGACAAACTAGGCAGCAACTACAGATATGTTCCCATCATTGCGTACTTAGAGGTTATCGACACCTTCCTCTCCCTCCATCGCTTCAACTTCCAACTCTAATCTCTCCATCATTACTCTTCAAATAAATATTATAACTCAACCACTCTCCTGTTTATTGCTGTTATTACGCCGAAACTCTGTCAAGCATAACGTTTAGTTACTGATATTTTCGAAGCAAAAGCCTCTAAGAAATTATTAGTTTTGTTTTAAAATTTACACCAGAACATGGACCAACTCCGCTAACAAGTTCGAAATGGGAATGTGGAACTTGCCCGTCTCAACAAATAAAACAAGCCTTAGAAAATGTAGAGGTTGTACGATTCAGTTAGCTGCAGGACGTAGAGAAAGCAGTAGAAATTAGGAACAAAACTTCGAAACTTGTCCAAGAGCTCTCCACTCTCTCCTGGGAAGAGAAGTATGAGTGGGTAAACCTCATGAAGCTTAAAGGGAACAAATATTATGCCGATAAACTCTACAATAAAGCCATCTAAATCTATCTAGAGGCCCTGGTTGGACTTGATTTCTCCGATAAGGTCCGATTAGCCACAGTAAAGAACAGTCTTCAATATCCCATCTTGATAAACATAGCTACCTGCTACTACCAATTGAAATAGTACACTAAAGGCATATTGATATGCAACAAAGTACTGGAGGAAGTCAAGCACCCGAAGTGCCTCTTTAAGAAGGGGAGACTGTTAGCCAGTAACGGAGACCATGAATAAGCATTGTACTTGGACTGATAACATAGAATATGCTTGAGATAGGCCTATGGACTGACCTAAGATGAATAGATCAAAAGCTAAATTCTGTAGTATTACAAATCTCTGAAGAGCACTAAAACCTCCCAACGAAGTATCTACAAGAAGATGTTCGAGCAGGAAGAGGACCTTGAGGAAGAGAAGTAAAACTTACTTAAAGGCAAATCAGGCAAGGGGAAAACTACAGTTTCAAGCTGGATTAATGGGTCGGAAGCTGCTGGGAGCTTTGAGGAGAACGTGCTAGTATACGAAGAGGAGACCATGCTCAAAAGGCTATGGAACTGTCTGAAAGACCTCTTTCGTAGAGGTAACAACGCCCAACTAAAAGCCGACTGAACTTGATGCTATTATTTTATCCACTTCCATCTACTATTTTGTTCACTTAAACCCGGTAGACAATAAATTATTGAGTGGTTCTAAAAATAAATTAAATTCGAAGGTTAACTTGGCATTTTTATAAAATATTTGCTAAAATTGCCTACTTAAGAGCGTATAACTATGGTTGATCGATTTGTATTTGCAATGTATACCATAAAGTATCCACATTTAAATAATATTCTTACAATAAGTAATATTGTAGAAACAATAATAATATTTATTTGCAAACTCATTTAACAAATATCTGTTCAATACATCCTTCAGACTATCCTTCTCCTTACAGATTATTTAAGTGAGTATTTGATTGTTTTATGTAAAACTCAGTATTTAGTTATTCAAATAGGTTTGCACTGCAGGGAAATATCGAGTGGTAAGGATTTCTATTTCTTCTCAAAGACATACAGTCAGTATTCAATAGTGTGTATTCCAAATGAATTTTTATAACTTGTTTGGTGTGTAAATATTATAATAGTTATTTTGAACAGGTGGGCTCTGGTATGCGAAGACACCCTGATGAGCACTCTCTAACTGCACCTTAACCCAGCGAGGAAGTGGAGATGATGGTGCTAGGAGTGGATGTAAATAAATGAAACTTAATTATGCTGACAGGTTAAGCGAGAGTCTGAAGAGAATGAGGTTGAAAAACCAATTAAACTGTAGATGAGTTTAATTAAATATTCTGTGGAGTTCAGGTAATGAATAGTTTAATTTATAGCCATGAATCACAGATAGGCGGAAAGCTCGTATATTGTGAGTGCGGAGGGGTGGAACGACAGGTTCGACTGCTAAACCATCCTTCCCTACCTCAAAAAATATGGTATTTGCTGTACTCGCAAGCATTTTCAAGAAAAAACTCCAAGATCAAAGTCGGTGCTGCGCTTGTACTTCAATTCTCGTTAGGCTGCAGAGGACGCTCGACTCAAACTCTACCAGCTCAACAGAAACTAAGCTTTTAAACTTCACGTTTCTTCCACATCTTAAAATCTCCAACGTTAGAAGTACACCCACTCGAACTAAAAGCCTCCCATCCACTACGACCATAGGTCTTAGCCATACCATGACTCCAAACCCAGATTCCGACTGCCTACTCTTAACGAATACTAAAAAAACACTTCTTTCCACACTCAACCTTCTGAAGAACCTTATCGAGCTAATCGTGTTAGAAAGGACTATGAGAAAAAACGAATTTAGGGTAGATCTCCCTCCAATAAATCCAGGGATAGCCACTCGAGGTCTGGTATGAGAGAGTACCCTGCAAACTCCAATAGATCTCGTTCTCGGTCGAGAGAGAGACCCTACAAGAGATACAACAAACCATCTTTCTAAAGGCAGAAAAGTAACTAGGATCGAGAGAAGTCCACCTCTTACACCAGCAGGAACAGATAGCCTGAGGGGAGGGAAGGCGGTCGTTGCTCGAATTCGAATAAGAAGCCCTTTCCCATTGAGAACGTAAATGCGAATATTTCGACCTAAAAGCCCTTCCAAGATGAGAATACGTTTTCAGTTGATACTGGTTTAGCTGCTCATTAGGGCAATAGCTGCATTTAAAACACAGAAGCCTCTGTTGTCTAGCACGTTGACTATATCCCTGAGTAAACAAACACACTTCTTTTACAACCTTCTGCTCGTATTCTTCTGCCTTAGAAACGTTCCCAACACTCTCCTAACTCCAGTATACCCTATCTGAACAGTGGAAATGGCTCTTTGGTTGGTTCTGAGTGCTTGAATGTTGTTGAGGAGAGCAAAAATAGTACTGTTCCTAGCTTCAACGTTAGAGATTTTAGGATGGAGATTCTAAGATAGGCCAAACTAATAAACGTTTTTCTCAAAATACCTACAATAGTGTCGTAAACTCTGAGTAGTTAGTTAAGCACTGGTATGTTGGTTGAGACTACACCCGAGTTATCCTCTCAAAATAGTGTGCGTTGTGAAATGAAGGGAAACTGTTGAGGAATCATCCATCACTTTGATAAAATATATAACCTGCAAATGTTTTACTTTGACAAATAGTCTTTCCTCTGTTTTGTACGAGTAAATCTGAGGAGTACTGTGGTGAAAGTATCAAGGAGCAATGGTCGAACATCTATTTCTTCTTTGAGAATACAATATCTTGCTCATTATCACTTCTATTTGTTGTTACCCTGTCTACTCTGGAGCAATGAATATAAATCAGTACAAAATTAAGGAGACAATAAATTAGGAATAGACCAGACCGCACCTCAGTTGTTTTATAGATACAATTAATAATATTGTGAATAATCACATCAGCACTTACCACCAATCAGATTGCCTTCCCCTTGAACTTTGTTATGCGAACCATAGTTTATTAAGTTAGAATTGCCCTTAATTTTGTTGGAGTTGCCCTTTATGCTATTCTTATCCCCAGCCAACCTGTTAACGTGGCCAAGAATAAAATTATCCTACCCATCCACTAGATTTCCCTTCCCTTTAATCAGATTGGTCCCATCACTGACTATTTCATCGTAATCCCCTGTGTAACCATCTCCGTTTTATGCTGCTCTCCTGATTTTAAGGGCCAACTTGTCAGCCTGCTTCTTTGATGCTTTTGCTTTTTAGATAGAAGATACTAAATTAAAGAAATCGTACTTGCTAAGACAGCTCCTGCGGCTATCCCTGCAGCCAACGCAACGTACATACCTGCTAATTCTGAATATATTATTATAGAACATCCCACAGCCTTTATACCCACAGAAATTTGGAACTTTCTAAATCAACTGAATTCTTCCCTGGAAACAATTATCCCTTCTATAAACATTTATCAATTAATTACAATGAATAGGATTATCAGTGTTTATCAATCACTTTTATCTACTAGCATGTCAGATATTACAGTGTAGTTAGTGAACCTCTCTTCAAACCACCTTCCCTGTAGTGCTCCTTCAACACAATACCGATTAGTTTGCGTGCCTACTCCATAACTCCCAGCATATTGTCAGTCTGTGCACTGTCTAACTCCACGTACCCTGAGTATTTGTCGCAAAACTCCCCCGAATAGAACCCTTTCAATAAATTATTACTATAGACTGTGATGTAGGATTCCTTTCTCTCCGGAGTGTAGTAAATACAACTGTTTTTAAATATCTTGGAGTTAAGTTTTATTATATCTTCTTCACACTCAATCAATGTCGCATTCTAAATTACAGAACATCTACCTTGCAGTTCCTTAGGTCGACCTCATTGTAGTTTATGCTTATACTGAGTTCAGGTGGTAATACTAAGAACGCTTCTTTCAAATATCTACTCAGTTTATGCTGAACTTCCTTAGTTCTGTCTCCATTTCTGCTACTGTAGCTGCAGAGTATGTCCTGGTTGGTCAGTATGAGCTCAGGAGAGTTCGGATTGAACGCATTCCTCTCCAAATCTAACAGAATAATTTGCTGTTCGGCTTACTGAAGCTAGTTCAAACCAAGTCTCCCTGCTATAGCCTTACTTATTATATCGAAAATCGAAATCTGACTGTTTGGTACTCTCTTTTGGTTCAAATCTATTAAACACTCACAAAAGAAATCGTCTGTAAAGAACACCACCCTCAATTCATTATTATATTTGTTTATTAGCAGGAAGGATCGGGCCAACCTGAAGCAGGGGAACTAGGGTCGCCTTTCTATGGCCCCTAGTTCCCCGCTATAGAGCCAGCGATCAATCTGTTCGTTGGAGAGGTGTCTCTCCTCGAACAGAATCCTGATTACGGGGTTCTTCTGTTCTGCCTCGAACAGAAAGTTTATTCGAGCCCTTCGATCTAGGGCTAGATTCCCTAGAACCATGGAGATGGCTTCAAAGGGATGTCGGATGGTCTTCGAAAGCTCATAAATCATCCTGATATTGATATTATCTTATGTTTTTCTGTTGTTCTATGCCTTTAATTATTGCTTGGGATGGGTTTCTTAGTTGATTTCGGGGAGAGGAGCACACTTACGACAGAAGAATTGTTCTGAGATTAAAACCTACTCCACTGAGTCATTGTTTGGAATCTGAAGTATGGTTAAATCTCCTCTACAAGTGTAGCTAAAGGTCTCTTTGATCCCTCCGAATATTATTACGTCATTATTGGCAACGACTGCAGTAAAATTTGTCCTTGGTTCGAAATGGACCCATTATTTGGGCAGGATCATATGCCAAATTTTGGTATAAGTGTCAAAAATCCAGAAATCGTTCAAAAGTTCAGCGTTAACCTTTTTTTGAATTTGAGCATTTGAGTTCCTCTATCCACACATTATCAACATATACCTCTATTTTAGGCTTACGGCAGCATGTCCTGACCTTTATAGTGGGGGGCGACTTGAATATTCAACTTTCTATATGTACACTATCGTGTCCTTAGGTTCCAAAATATAGGGAGGCCACTCCATCTTGAGTCGATATAAATCGTTAGAGTACGATGTTTTCGAATCCCGCCCACCAAAAATCAGTATGTTACCATTAATCTCGCAAATCGAGGCATCGAGACGTTGTGGAAGAGCGCCCGATATATTGGTGAGTTGAGTCCAGTATGCAGTGCGAGTATCCAGAATGTACATATCCTCATACACAGATTTCCCACTGCAACCTCCGTACAAAAATAACCACCTGTTTCGAATTCCTACAGTTAGCTGGCTTTATCTGGGCGAAGGAACTTGCCCTTTTTGAGGAATCTTCGTCCAAGCAGTGCCAGAAAAACAGTACAAATCGTTTCGCATCTAAATATTGTCGGTCAGTGAATAAACACCACAAAAACCTTTGTGGCGGAATGAAGAAGTAGCGTACCTGTTCGTTGGAGCATCCACCCCATATATACAACTGATCCTAAAAAGCAATACAGGAATGGCTATCTCTCAGCTAGGGCCCTTTTTAGAGGCATATTCTCTCAAATTCGTATGAAGATAGGTTGAGTTTGTAGATGGGCTCTATTGGCTTTTTCTCTTTGCTTTCGAGTACTCCACCGAATAGGTACATAGCATTTTGAAAGTTAACAGCTGAGTGTCCCCACCGTTTGGATGGAGCCCTGTTATTTTTATTCTTGAACTTGAGTTCTGAATTTTTAAAGCTTTCCATCTAATTATTAATTAATTATTATAATCCATACTCCTTTAATCCCAGGCTTTCAATTTAACCTCTTAAAATTCAAAAACTTCAACTTCCTCTCATCATTTACTTTTTTTTAATTTCTCATTTGCTAGTTTCTTCCCATCCTTCACTCCCCACCTCCTCTCCAAAACATGTTACCACCACACACCCATCACCAATACAGTATTTACCTACTTTACAACTCTACTCCTTATAACCGCCCAAATCAAACGGCAGCCTATCCAACCATCACCCCCACTCATATTAAATGCATTCAATACGCCATTTCTCTGATCAATCTGTCCAATGTAAACAGTTAAAGCACCCTATCTCCGACTAGCTTTGATTGATTGAAATTATTATGTGTATTTTAATCAACTTCTGCCACTTAAATTACTAGTCCAGAAGGATTATTTGGTTTTGGAACTGCAAAACATACACCTCTATTCAATTAGATGAGTTTGGTCTTTAAGTTTATGTTGTTTAGTTGATTATTTTATCGAATAAATCAATTTTAGCTTATCTCGTGCTACAATTATGAGGACAATATTATTAAACTCTTATTTAAACTATTAATCAGAATTTAAAACTCATATGGACACAACAGAAGCTCCCCAGATCATCGAGCATCAGTCTCGAAGTCTCAATTTAACTCCCTACGAAGTCAAATGGATCCCCGAGACCTCCAAGTTCATCCTCTGTGGATAATACCCGAAAGCTACCGGACTTCTTGAAATTATCCAACTCGCCAAGGGCGAATTGAAAACAATTTCCAAAATTGACCACCCGAAAGGTGTCAAATGCGGTACCTTTGCCGCTAGCCCCACCAACCACTCCTGTTATGCATTTGGAGACCTCCAGGGGAAGCTCTCCATTCTCGATATCGAGAAAGAAAAGGTTTTCTGGTCTGTTGAGGCTCACGACAAGATAGTAAATAGTGTGGATGGTGCTGGAGCTCAGGGATGTGGCTTTGGCCCTTGTGAAATTGTGACAGGAGGGCGTGACGGGTGTGTCAGGCTATGGGATCCTAGACAAAGCTCTCCAGTGCTCTCCTTAGAGCCTGTGGAGAAGGAAGTGGTGCCTGATTGTTGGTCTGTCTGGTAAATTTTAAATTACTTAGCTTTGGCAATGCACACAATACAGAATAAAGAGTAATTGCCTCCGGTTACGATAACGGTGATGTTAAAATCTTTGATCTCAAACAGAACCAGCTGCTTTGGTAAACCAATCTTAAAAACGGAGTATGTGGTCTGTAATTCGATCGAAAAGACATAATCATGAATAAACTTGTTGCCGCCACTCTCTAGGGAAAGTTTACCACCTTCGATATGCGTACATTCAACACCAGTTCTGGATACTCTTTCTTGACAGAAGCTGGACAGAAGGCAACCTTATGGGGAGTCAAGCATATTCCTCAAAATAGAGACTTGTTTGTAACTCTCGGAGGTAACGGAGGTCTAAACCTCTATAAATATAACTACCCTCCTCAAAGGTGCATTAAGGATGGAGATGGAAAAGACAAGGGAGTGATGGGCAAGCTCTAACTACTCAACCAGCGAGACATCTGCCAGCAACCTATCAGTGGGTTCGACTGGAACAAATAGAAACTGGGTTTAGGAGTTCTCTGTGGACTGGACCAAACTCTTAAGGTCATAATAACCACCAAGCTCAACCTGTATTGATCTTATTGTGTGGTGTGCATGAATTAATTTAAATAACATAGCATAACTGTTATAATCATCTATCACTTCTAATGCTTCTAAGTTTTTTTAATCTCTCTTATATTTACTTTGACTTCTTACAGGCCAGTGTAAACACCTCCTGTTCCACTCGGTCACTGAGCCCATAGACAAAATACATGCATTTTGACACCACAAACACATTTTCCATCTTCAATATCTTATTCAATATATCGGTGTGTTCCTTACTCAAACAACTGTAACGGGCTGTTATCGGAGTAACCATAAAGTCCTTAGGAATGAGTCCGTAGAACTAGTTTTCCGTCTAGATTTTCGATAAGCTGCTCAGAATAGCCAGATTGTCTTCAATTATTATCTATGAGAATATTGCAGTCGGAAAGTTATTCTTGACATACGTCAGAAACACAAACAGAGTATTACAGCTATACACCTTTTAACATATCGCCTCAATCACTTCCTTACCTGATTGCTCTGACCCACCAACCAATCTTCCTAGATTATCGATGACTACTTGAGCACTTTTTGGCACTGTCTGAGAGTTTAGTTGGTTACACAAAGAGAAAATAGCGAATTCCTTCAAGTTCACCTCTTACACCTTGGCAGCTCTCTCAAAAATAAATATATCAGTCGAGGTCACATGACTCATGAACTACGTCAACTGGTTCTTCCTATAAGCTCGGTCCTCAAAGAACTTATTCACACTCTTTCTGTCTGGTAGGTTTCTACTCAGATAATGTTAAGGGCAAACCAATGCAATCTTGCTGTTTAGGTAGTATTTCTTTAACAACTGTTTATTCTGTTCCTATATTTTATGATCATTTGTCAGTTTATTAACTACAGCTTATAACTATTGCAAATATTTCTATGTGTAGGCAACAGTGAACTATTTAAATTTAGTTTATTCTTTGAGGAACTTTGATCGAAGTTGAGACAGAATACACTTGAGGAAGTAGGGAGTAAATATGAAGACATTAAGTAACTCAGTCTTTAGACTCTCTCTTAGAAAGAACTATATTTTTGTAAGGTCGAGGGAAGCCTTATAGGCATAATAAAATGCCCTTTTGTAGTAATTTGGAAGGAGAAGGAAGAACATTTAGTAGGGTTACTCCTTCAGAGAATCCTCTGTAAACTTACATTCTGCCACCATATTTGTGTACTCCTCCTCCTTTAAAACCAAATCTCCATCAGCCACTGTATAAGTATTATTCGAATCGATGTACTTTTTAAAGAAAGATGCCTATTTCTTCGATACACTCGACTGTAAATATTTGAACAAGCTTTCCAGTTGAACAGGAAGCACACAGAATTCAAAAGCTGATGCCAATAACGGTTATAATTGTTTATTATTTAGATCCTTATTCTCCTATATTATCGTCAGAATTGTCTCAGCCATCGTCGGAGGTCTAAATTTTGCCAACCTCTTCAGGTTCTCTCTTCCCAGTTTCTCCATTTTCTTCCTGTATAACCTAACACACAGCTCTAGTTGGAACCTTACATACTACTTTGTCCATATATCGATCTCTTCCAACACAGTTGACTTTATTCTGAGAATGTGTCCATAAATAAGATCAAAATCCAGTGCCAAATTGGCATTCATCAACCCATACAAGTATCCTATGTCCAAAGGCTTTGGTAGTTTTCCACTCGAGATACATTTCTGAGAGTGTAGGTAAGAAACCAATTAAAACATAGAGCGAACTGCTCTTTCCTACAGTGTTCTACCAGTAATCTTAGACAACAAGTAATCAATTACTTACTTTACATCTGACCATGACTGTGCCTGCTGAAATAAGTCGGAGATCTGCTCAATTACAACAATATCCACCATAGAATAGTCGATATTGTACACTTAAAGACTAGAACGTGATACTAACTCCTAAAAATCCTTCATTTTCTTATAGGCAAGGAAGTGTTGCAACAGCATTTGGTGTATTAGACTCTCAGAAATGAGTTTTTCAAAAAGATTGTTCTTCAAATACATAGTTAGTGACATTATGCCTTATATTTTATTGAAATCGTATGTTATTCCATTTATTACTGTTTTCTTCTACCTGAACTTATCCATAGAGTAGTGAGTTATGAGTTCCCTCAACAACGCTAAGCTTTTCTCTTGGAGCTCCTGCACTTTTCCCTCTTCCTTCATAAGGATATCATCAATCAACCTTAATTACTTGTTGATCTAAAAGAAATAAAATACGCCAGCATACTCCAAAGACTAAAGTATTCTGTTAGTCTGCGAATCTTTGAACGAACTAAGCAATTCCCTTAGAATAGTAGAATATCGACAATATTCGAAGTATCCACTCTTAATTTTCTGTATCATCTTAGGTAAATTCTATGAATTAAGGTGAACCCTCCCTTCAGTAATCAACTGTAACACAACAGAAAGCTCACAAAGATTGGAGAATACATATTTATTGTAGGTTTAATCGAGGTAGTTCTTACCCATCACCTAAAATATGCCCCTGACAGATTCAATAATCCTAGGCGATTCAGATGCAGCGATCTCATGCACTAATTGCTCTGGCTACATTTTACTCAACTTTGAGTAGTCTACATCGAATCTATTGCTATCATACAGAAGGTAGGCACACAATTTAGCCACAAATCTCATTCGTTTGTAATTGGGCTCCTGCTAAGGATACACTCCTTCAAGCATCTACAACAGTCTCACAGCCAAATTGTAGTTTTTGAAACTCTGACATAAAATCTGCACTATTCCTATCATGATCTACGAAGGATCGAATGCTATTCCTCTGCTTAAGAGTGCCTTTTGCTATTCCTAAGTAAATAAAAACGCAGAGAACATAGACTCATCTGCCTAGATATCGAATTATAGTTTATCGACCAAGTATTATGGTATTGAATTCACACATTCCTCCATAACTGAATTCAGCATAGCTCTTCTTTACTTTAACCCAGTCGCTCTCGTAATAATAAACTCAATAAGCTGCTTTGGAGTCATTCTCATGATTTTGTTCAACTACGTGTAATTGAATAGGCCTTCAGTCCACTCACTAAACCTTATCTATCGAGTAGCTCTTGCATATTATCGTCCAATCAATACACCCTCCGACTAACTAGTAGCCTCCTTTCTGTCCAACCAACCTTTGTAGCACTTTATTATGTTGATGAATGAAGTTCTATCTAAAATCTCGTGTCTTAGCTTTTCAATTACGTCTGCTACTACCTCTATATTGTTCTACTTGGACAGCAGAACCTCCAGATTTTAGAGTCGGTGTGGTGATTGGTTCCATTCCTCTATCGCAGACAATGGTCTCTTGATTTCATCGATAAGCTTCGTTGCTGATTCATCTTCATCAACAATTCTAGCAGCCCTCGTTCCCCTCTCACCTCTCCAAGGGCAGAAATACTTCAACATGTGAACTTATTATAATCTCAAGCATAGTCTATATAATTCGTTAGTTATGTAAAAGAAAAAGGAGGATATTTAGGCTAGACTCAAGGAAATTCAGAAACTGTTGCATAATCATGTATATTTATTGGAATGCAGAATACAGAGGAGACCGAACCTGAAGTGACCCATCCAGTAAAATTAGTCAAGAAGAACCGACCTCAATAGCAGGCTCAGGAGAATAAACCGACAAAACCGACCAAAGAGGACTAACCACAGAGTATTAAGCAGGAACTCAAAGACATCAAAACTCTCCTCTTGGCGACACTTAACGGGCAGAAACGTATCGAATAATAATTGGCGGAGGTTAAAAGGATAATAGGATCTACCAGCAATTATGAATCAGCGCATGTAGCTAAAAGTGGACTCACCTATCAGTCCCACAGTAACGTACAACCCGCCACCCATCAACCAGCAGACGATGACCAAGATATTAGTGTTCTTCAGAACTTTCGGAGTGAAGCCAGCAAGTACTTTTGATATTGTAAGCCCTATGGATTAATTTGCCATATTGGAGTATATCGATGAGCATCATTTTTTAGTAGCTCCTAGATAAGTGCGACTGGAATCAAAAACATGCTTGGATTTTGTCCATTTCTCCCTGTATTCCTCCAACGCTTCTTGGTTCTTATCGAATTCGCTTTGTTTCGTTATGAATGGCCTCAAAACTGACAATCTCTTTTGATCTTACAAGTCTTTGTAATTATCCCTACCCTATTTGTATAACTTACTTGTATTCGGTCACAAATGTCTTTGGTGCATCGTATGGCTGGAAGTTCACAAAGTTCTGGGACGTCTTTTGAAAGTGTTCCTGAGTCACAGCCATCTTACATTATGGAAGACCACTGGGTTCTGAGCATCGAACTTCCTCTCTGCGTAGAATTTATTACTATCATGGCTAGGGTTGCATCGCTCTTCATACCAGTTGCCTGACTCAGACAACATGTACCGATGAGGGTTCGTGGTTTGTATTGAGAATCGAAATCAGATGTTTGTTTCACAATGAAATCCTTATACATTTTAATATTATACAATCATAAACTATTCACTCATCTTCTGCGATTTGCTGCACCAAACACTATCGCTCCTATTCCGAATAAAGCTATTGAACTGAGGATGATAAGAGGACTCAGTGAAAACAATAGATAACCCTTCCTCCAGAGACTAAATCCGTTCCGAGAAGCATACTGCCATCCTACCCATAATAAGTACAAATATCGCATGCCAGAAAAATTGAGGAAAGTCTGAATTATTATTCCAATGAAGAAGAGAGCCACAGTAAAGTAAATGAAGTTGGTGTCCTTAAGCCAATCACTTACCCCATCAACGTACTACTGAACATCACTATGATAAAGTGCCTTAAGTTTTTCGTAGTTGAGTTAGACCCTCAGTAACTACATTTATTTTTAGCGGATAGCATTTTTGAGACTTTTGACTTTATCTTTAAGTGACTATTTGTCGCCTGCACTGACTACAAGAAGTAGAGTGAATAGTAGATAAAGATTCATCGGTGAAGCTATAAATATTATTTATACTATGAGTATGAATAGTAATTGACTGTATGTAGTTCAACAACTGTGGGGGGTAATGGAAGTCGATAAACCATAACTGACTGTAATTAGAATATCAATTTAAGGAATAGTACGAACTTAAGAAATAAGCATAGAATCACAAAACAAATCGAGATCTACCAAATGACTAAAATCTTAAGTTTAATATTGCTGTTCATAACAAGTATTGCGATTTAATAAATAAATAAGTTTCTGCTCTAAAATAGTTCAGTAATTAACTACCTCCATGATCTATTTTGATGCTTCGAAGATGCTTAAGTTGATTTCTATCTGAATATCTATTCCACAGTTTACCAATAGCAGACATTAAATATAAGTGTTGTCTTGAGAAATTAGATCTATTTCTCCACGAATACTAAATTAATGTGACTTCTATTTGACGCGAATGTTTTGTTGAAGCACTTCGCAGTACACATGAATACAAAATATTGTAGTTAGATGTAGAAGAGTGGAAAGAGTAATTTTATTTTACGAAATATATAAATCAAAAGCCTGTCGAATCCACCACTTGTATTTAGAAAGATTGGTAGACTACTGTACAATTCTAGAACCTTTCAGACCTGATAAACACCAGATAATTGTCTTTTGAACAAAGAATGGATATTTCTGCACACATTTTGACTTGAAATACGTTTCAAATACAGGAGTTGTCAACAACTTCAGATCATTTAAGCTTTTGAACAAGTTACAATACTATTGATAATTATTTTACTAGATTTTGGAAAGATTTAACAAAATATTTACTCAAAGCACTCTCTACTCCAGCATTCCTTTAGTTCTAAAGTTCTTCAACTTTGGTCATCGAAGGCTTGCCTCTTATTCTATATTATCGTACACTCCTACCCGTCAGAAAATGAAAAGATGATAAAAATTCCCTTCGTTGTCTAAAATCTAAGGTAATAAGCAGCCGCGGAATTTTTGCCCTATGCTGTTAAATCATTTTTTGTTAATTGATCTTTAATTTTGATATGAGACTATTGATATTAGCTGCCCTCCTTGTGTTCGCCATGTGTGGCGGTCTCTACGGCTCGTAATTATGAAATTAACTCAGATCATACAGGTACAGTGACTGGGCTGACTACAGTTACCCAAGATATTACGACTCCTGGGGAAATTACAGGTACGTTAGAGGAGACTACACCTTCTGGTATGATAGAAACCTCAGAGGATACTATTGGTACAACGACAGAGCATGGTTTGACGATGAGTGGGACAACTGGACATGGACTGCCGGCCACCACAACAGGAGATATCGTTGGTGATTACAATATCTGGATATGCAGTTGGATTCTTTGAATTAACAGATTACTAGAACAATAATAAATTCAAAAAGTATCTCCGAGGGTCCAACTCTTCTCTCATGTGGGATGTTGTACAAGGGATTTGGATTTAATGTTTTTAAATTAGAATAAATAGCCACACCTTTGAGCCATAATCAACCCTTAGAAATAATTACAAGCACAGTGGTTAATCTATTATGAGACAGGAATAATGTGTGATCAAATTATACTAATAATCACGCTCAACGATCGAGCTCGCCTTTGACTTATTGGCAGACAGTGTCGATGTCTTTGCTC
>JAOXNN020220038.1:0-15351 GCA_028571205.2 Hydropsyche betteni
GACGCCCTTGAAGCGTTCGGCGAACTCGAGCATCCGCTCGGTGGCATCGGGGCGGCGGTTGAGCAGGACGTCTTCCACGTGCTCGAGCATTTCCTTGGGAATCTCGTCGTAGACTTCGAGCATCCCGGCGTTGACGATCGATGTGGAAACCGCCTGGCCCGCCCCGGTGCGCTCTCGCTGGTACAGGGCGGCGTTCATGGCGATCGCGGCCAGCAGGGCGTTGCCGGTGTCGCCGTTGTACCCGATGACTTCGCCTCGCGACACCTGGCGCGCAGGACCTTCATAGGCGTCGAAGTGTGCGTAGTAGTAGTAATTGCCGTTCGTGCCGGTGAGGTTTGGATTCTCGTGACGCCAACGCGACGACGGATGCCGGTCGAAACCGTTCACCACTTGGAGACGAGCGCCCGGTCACCCTCGATGCGGCTTTGGAACTCGCTCTCCGACAGCGGCGGCGACATGAGATAACCCTGCCCAACGCGACAGCCGCAACGCTTGAGCTCGGCGAGTTGGCCGCTGGTTTCGATCCCCTCTGCAACAGCCATCAATCCAAGCGCGTTGGCCAGGTGCACGATCGATCCAACCAACGCTGCGCTCGTCGTGTTGGTGTCGATGGTCTTCACAAAGCTTCCGTCGATCTTTATCTGGTGCAGCGGAAACGTGCGTACATGGGTGAATGACGAATAGCCGGTGCCGAAATCGTCGAGAGCAACTCTCACCCCGAGGGCGACCAGCCCGATGACAACGTCGCGAGTGCGATCGACATCCTCGATCAATGCTGACTCGGTGATCTCCAACACCAGCCGACTTGGATCGACACCAGTTTGGGTAAGCGCTGAACGCACGATGTCAACCAGGCTGGCGTCCAGCAGTTGGCGTGCCGACAGGTTGACGTTCATCGTGAACTTGCGTGAAGGACCAAGCATTTGCGCCCAACGGGCCGTCGCCCGAAGTGCGCCGTGCAACAGCCAGACGCCCATCGGTGCGATCAGTCCGGTCTGCTCGGCGACTCCAAGGAACTGAGCTGGGCCAAGGTCCCCGCGAACCGGATGACGCCAGCGCATCAGGGCTTCGGCTCCGAGCAACTCGCCGCTGACGAGATCGAAGATCGGCTGGAACACGACTCGTAATTCGTTATTGGGCACCGCCGACGACATCGCGGCGATCAATCGGCGTCGCTCCTCGGCTGCCTCATGCATCGAGGGGTCGTAGCTGGCGCCGCGATTCTTGCCGTCCTGTTTGGCTTGATAGAGCGCAAGGTCCGCGTTGCGCAGAAACTCCTCTTTGGTTCTCGTGTTGTCGATGCTCAGGGCCACACCGATCGAGGCGCTCATCACCAATTCTCGGTCGCGCAATGCCACCGGAGCTCCGATCGCGGCGATCAATTCGGCTGCACGCTCCAACGCCACCTGCTGATCCGTGACCCCGGCGAGCACGCAGGCGAACTCGTCTCCACCGACCCGGGCGACCAGGTCGTGGCGGTCCGTCAAACGCCGTAGACGCACACCCAACTCGACCAGAAGTTCGTCTCCAACTGCGTGGCCGTAGTTGTCATTGACGTCCTTGAAGTCGTCGAGATCGATCAGGAGCAGCGCAACTGGCTGGTGGTCCTCCCCTGACAAGGCACGTTCGATGCGCTCGTTGAACAGTCGCCGATTCGCGAGCCCAGTCAGACCATCGTGGTAGGCCTGGTGGGCGAGGCGAGATTCGAGCTCGAGCAACTGGCGGAGTGATTGTTGGAGCCAGCCCCGCTCCAGTGCGACGTTGACCTGGTTACCGACCAGTGTCAGCAGGTCGAGGTCATTGGGTTGAAACTGGTCGAGCGAGCTTTGCCGGTTCGAGACGATCAGCACTCCCGCCCGCTCCAGATTCCGAAACAGCGGTGCAGCGACGCCGTCTTGAATGTCGAGTGCCGCAAGCTCAGGCCTGCGTGCTTCGACAAAGGCCGCGCTTTGCAGACCAGCCATCAACGACCGGGCCGCCGCTGCGACGTCGACACGGGCAACGGTCAACGGAATCGACCCACCGTCGCCACGAGCCTCGACAGCAACCACGCCGTCGCGGGTAAACAGCACGATGCGCGCCGACGAGGCATTCAAGGCCACGCGGGTCCGCTCCAGCAGCGCAAGCAAACCTTCATCGAGATTCGGGGTCTCGTGCAGCGCGTTCGTCGCCTGCTGTAGGAACTGCGTTCGCTCGCTCACCTTGTGCAATGAGGCGTAGGCCCGGTACGCGACGAAGGCCAGAACCAAAGGAATCGCCACCACAGGAACGAGTGCGTACGAGCGCCGGGCGAGAAAGACGACCTGCACTCCGATCGAGGCGCTCGACAACGCCGTCACTGAGGCGAAGAACACGTTTTGCACGACATCAACACGGGTGATGGCTCGTCCCGAAAGCCAGATCACGACATTGACGGCGGCAGCCTGGAGCACCGCAACGGTCAACCCGGTGACGACCGCACCAAGAGCTGTCAGGCCCCGCTCCAACTCGCCGTCAGCATCAACGATCGAATGGAACACCAGGGCACCCACCGCCGTCGTGCCAGCGACCTGTCCGATATTGAACGCCAGGCGGACCAGCGCGACACGTCGGTAGATACCGAAGAAGACAACCATCGCCAGCGTCTGGGCGATGATCACGTCGCCTGGACGCCCTGTGAGCAATGCAACGACGAGCGCGAGTTCGCTCATCGTGAACGAGTGGCTGTTCTCGCCGAGCGCTACGTCGAAGCGAAGCAATTCGACGGCGAGAAACAAGATGAGGAGTAGGCCGATGTGGGCGGGCGCCTCGGTCAGCGGGGCAACGTCGCGGTCGAGCACCAGCGCGATCACGAGCCCAACCAGGCTCAGCCCGATGGACATCAACCAGATCAGAACCGATCGCGACGCTCGCTGAGCCACGGGCGCGGTCACGGCATCGTCTCCGCAGTAGGCCAAAAGCGTGGGCAAACGGGCACGATGTTGCTCGAGCGCTCATGCCAACGCGTGGAGAGTCGGTGATGATCAACCCTCCAGAAATGATCAAAACAAGCCCGACTTTTCACCACTCAACGAGACTACTCTTACATTTCGACCACTCAGAGACGCTAGACGCGAGATCGTCCAGATTTCCCATGCCGATCGCACCGTTCTCGTAGTGTCCAGGCCGTGTCTGAGCTCAGTGACCCGTTTGCCGCAGCACCGCGACCTCCGGTCCTGCCCCCACCGACTGGTCTGCGTCGCCCGGTGACCGCGGCCATCCTCGCTGCTGTGCTGACCGGCGCAATTGCCGCCTTTGTCTTCGACTGGGGCGCTGCAGGGTTCGCCGCATTTGCCTCCCTGGCAGGTTCCTTTGTCCTCGGCATGCTGCTGTGGTGGCCGTCGGATCGCGAACCCAACCGGCGGAGCGAACTCGGCGCCAATCTTGTGGGCGGCGCGGTGATCGGTATCGCCATGCTGCTGCTCAACCTCGCGATGGAACGGCGCCAAGCTCAGACGCTGGAGCGCATCGATCTCACCCTCGGCTCGCTCATCGGTGCCGATCTTGCCGGTGACGATCTCCGGCAGGGCAACTTCGGTGGACGCGACATGACCCGCGCCGATCTGTCGTTCTCCAACCTCGAGCGGGCCAACCTCGACTCAGCAATTCTTGTCGAAGCGAACCTGACCAAAGCGAACGTCACTCACGCAGTCCTGAACAACGCCGACCTCTCACGATCAAACCTGTCAGGTGCCGATTTCTCGGGAGCCGATCTCACCGGAGCCAACCTGACCGAAGCGTTGTTGGCCGGCGTGACCTACGACTGCGACGGAACAACCCTATGGCCAGCAGGCTTTGAGCCGCCGCCGTCGGCCCCCTGCTGAGGCAGGATCTCCATCGCCGGGGAACACCTACCGGCGATGTGAGTCGGCGTCGCAGCCCGACCGGTCACTAGATTCAGTGACTGGTCTCACCGGCGAGTGTTCGATGGTGATGCCGCTGAGTTCAACGGTGCGGCGAGGTATGGAGTCGATAGCGCTCCCCAGCCGTCGCGAGGAAATGGGGTTGCCATGAGTGTTTCGTCGCTCTTTGATGTCGAGGGCAAGGTGTACGTCATCACCGGCAGCACATCTGGGATCGGGCTGATGATGGCGCGCGGCCTCGTCGAGGTCGGCGCAAGCGTCGTCGTCACCAGCCGCAAGGCGCAGAACTGCGCCGATGTTGCCGCCGAGCTCTCTCAGATCGGTACCTGTGTCGCGATCCCGTCAGATGTCTCGACCGAAGAGGGCTGCAGAGCGCTGCGCGATGCGGTGGGCGATCGATTCGACGGAATCCATGCGCTGGTCAACAACGCCGCCAACACATGGGGAGCCCCGCTGGCCGAGCATGACACGAAGGCATGGAACCGGGTGTTCGATCTGAATGTCGCCGGAACGTTTCATTGCGCGAAGTTCTTCCGACCCCTACTCGACGCTGCGTCGACGCCGGATGATCCAAGCCGGATCATCAACTTCTCCTCGGTCACTGCCCTCGCGGTTCCAGAGGACGAGACGTACAGCTACACCGCGTCGAAAGCAGCCCTCCTCCAACTCACCAAGCACCTCGCGCGCAAGCTCGCTCCCAAGATCACGGTCAACTGCATCGTGCCGGGGGCCTTCCCGTCGCGCATGATGAAGGCGGCGTTCGAGACGATGTCGGATGAGATGGCGGCCCGTGCTCCGATGAAGCGCAATGGACGCCAAGACGATGCGGTCGGAGCGTTGATCTATCTCACCTCGCGAGCGTCGTCGTGGGTGACCGGCGAACACCTGGTTGTCGACGGCGGCGCCGTGAATTGTCTGAGCTCAGGCGGCACCGACTAGCGATCGGTCCCGCCGTCTGCAACGACGACAGTCTGGGACAATCGTCAGCCACGATCGGGCAGGTCATACTCGGCTACGTAATACGGATGATTGGCGTCATAGGTCGTGAGCGGGCGAGGATCGTCCACTACTCCCGAAGGTCGGCACTCCGTCCCGACGATGCCAAGCCGACTATCGCCAAGCACCTCACGAATCTGTCGTGCAATCGCAGAAAGCTGGGCGATGACCTCCGGTCGATCAACTGCTGCGGATTCTCCCGGGTCGTTGACGAGGTCGAACAGCAACTGGACGTCCGCGCCCTTCTTGGCCACATGAAGCTTCCATCGACCGACCCGCACTGCTTCAAGCTGGTTACCTCGGTAATAGGGAATCGGGACTTCGGCGGTTCGCCGACCCACGGGCGAGGGGATTCCGAAGTCTGCAATCCCGATCACGTCTCGTAGGTCGAGCCCGTCGATCACTCGATCATCAGGCGGTGACGTTCCCGCGAGTGCGACAAGCGTCGGGTAGAGATCGACTGCGTTGATCGGCAGATCTGATACCGCTCCCGGCTGGACATGGCCTGGCCACCGAACGATAAACGGCACGCGCATTCCGCCCTCCCACGTGGTGGTCTTGGCACCGCGGAGCGGACCATTGCTTCCGCCGTACATACCTCTCGATCCATTGTCGCTGGTAAAGATCACGATGGTGTCCTGCTCGATACCCAACGACGTCAGCTCATGTAGCAAGACTCCGGTCGCCCAGTCGATGGTGGCCACAGCTGCGCCATAGACGCCGTTACGTGACTCGGAGGCGAATCGCTCCTGCACGTACAGCGGGACGTGTACGTAGAGGTGGGCGAGGTACAAGAAGAAGGGTCGATTCTTCTGTGCACGTATGAATCTCACCGACTCCTCGACATAACGCGCCGTCAGACCGGCTTGTTCTGGCTGTTGTTCGATCACCTCGGTGTCGTGCATCAATGGCAGCGGCGGAATCTCCGCAACAGGCAGATCGAGGCCCCATGCAGCCAACACATCAGCGACGCTCCAGCCCCCCGGTGGCATGACCTGGCGTCCCATGTCATTCGAGTACGGCAGGCCGTAGTAGGAGTCGAATCCGTGATTCGTCGGTAGGAATTCCGGCTGATCGCCGCAATGCCATTTGCCGACAAGCTTCGTGGCGTATCCAGCGGACTGCAGGACCCCGGCGATCGTGTGTTCATTTGGATTGAGCCCCAGGCGATCCCCAGGGAACAGCACAGGTCGGCCGTCGAATTCACCCATTCCGATGCGCGGCGGATAACAGCCCGTCAGCATCGCCGCCCGCGATGGCGAGCAGACCGGCGACGCCATGGTCGCCTCGGTGAAACGCATCCCCTCGGCAGCCAAGCGATCGAGATGTGGGGTGTCGTTCAACTCTGAGCCATAACAACCGAGGTCACCCCAGCCGAGATCGTCACAGTTGATCAACACGATGTTTGGACGGCGATCAACGCTGAGGGGCTCACTCATCGACACATCATCGCGAACCGATGAGCAATGCCCGCCACGGTCGATGCAACCACGGGGCGGGCGCCCTACCGCCGTGAGACCGCCCGCTCCGTCGCAGCCTCATCGACACCGTCCCTCTTCCCAAAATGACCACTCAATGAGTTCAATGACCGATATCTGTGGCAATTTTCCTGGTTACAGTGTCGATGACGTCAACTTTGGAGGACTCTATGAAGCGCATCTCGCGTCATTTGATCAGCGGCTGCGTCGGAGCCTCATTGCTGTCCGCGGGCGTAGCAGGCGCCACCATGGCGACGCCGGCACATGCAGCCGACCAGGTGCCAACCCGCATCGTGCTCGATGGAGAGCCCGGCGAGTACGTCGTCGGGGATCAGGTGCTGACCTTCGATTCGGCGGTCGTCGGAACACGCGGAGATGGCGGCATCACCTTCTCGATGACCACACCCGATCACTGGTTTCACCTGTGGTTCGCCCCGGCACGCGGCACCGGCCCGATTGCCGTTGGCACCTACGAAAACGCCCAGCGAATGGATTTCCGCGAGGCAGGACGGCCGGGCATCGACCTCTTCGGTGATGGCCGCGGCTGCAACACCGTCAGCGGGCGATTCGAGGTGACGCGGGTGAGGCTCGCGGCAGATGGCGTTCCGTTGGAGTTCGCTGCATCATTCGAGTTCCACTGTGAGGGCATGGCGCCAACCGTCGTCGGGCTCGTCGAATACGGGATCCCAGCAATCAACGTCCAAGCCGGCTGCCAGCAGGACTACCACCTGTCGGGTGACGGAACGTTCAAGCCGTCTCAGGTTTCCGGCGGTCTCATCGGATGGCCGCAGCTCGTCGGAGTTGGCAGCAATCGCCTGCGTCGGCTGACGATCAGCTGTCTTGGCGGGCAGGTAGTCAAGGATCCGTTCGTCGAGCTTCGCGTCGGCAACGGCCTGTTCAGCGCCACCGGGAACGGATTCACCTTGATCAAGACCGGGTCGACCTATGTGATGCGAGGGACCGTCATTGTTCGTGACGCATCGAGCGGTGTCGGCCCGTATCGCGTCGTGTTCACCGGCGACATGGAATTCACCTTCCGCGATGTGTCAGATCTCGGGACGCCAGCCGCTCCGACACGGACCGACTACGCCAAGTTGCGAGTCTTCGAGACTGGCTCGACGACGCCGGTCTTCATTGTCAAGGGATACCTCTGGGGCGACAAGGTCTCGATCCGGTAACTCGCGGCTCGATTAGCTGCGTTCGGCAAGTAGCGCTGCGCCACGGGCGACTGCCAAGGTCGGATCGGAGCGCAGCAAGGGCACACCTGCGCCGACATACTCCTGCACCAGCCGCCCCACGAGTGGGGTGCGGCTCGTACCGCCGACCATCAACACGGCAGCCAGATCGTCCGTTCGAACTCCCGCACGCATCACCGTCTGGTGCAGAACCCTCACCGTGTCTTCGACGGACGGGCGGATCAAGGCCTCGAATTGTTCTCGTCGGATGCTCACGAGGCGCTGCAAGTTCGGCAGCATGACGGGCACCTCGACCGATAATTCGGTCGAGAGGGTCTCGCGAGCGGCCACGCACTCGATCGCCAAAGCTGCCGCTGCCATCGGACTCGAAAACACCACCGGTGGCGCCGCTTGATCGCTCTGGTCGAGAGCTCGTCGGACGAGTTTGAGGAACGCTTGATCGAACTCCAGCCCGCCGATCTGATCAATACCCTGCGCCGCTCCGACGGTCTCGATTCCGTCGGGTGTGCATCGCATCACGACACAGTCGAATGTGCCCCCGCCGAGGTCGTAGACCACGATGCAGGCCCCATCGGCAAACTTCGTGTTGCCGGCGTGAAACACCGCGGCGCCGGTTGGTTCGGCCACGAAGCCTCTGATCGGGAGCGAAGTTCGTCGCAGCGCCTCCTCGAACTGTTGACGTCTCATCGTGCCCCAAGTGGCCGGGTGAGTGACGACGGCAGCTGTCGGTGGCGAGCCCTCGCGCTCGATAATCCGAGTCGCGACCCATTCAACGAAACCGCTCAGGAGGTCAACGGGGTCGAGTCGGCGACCGCCGAGGTCGATGCTCCGACCGCTTCCGAGTCGACGTTTGAGGTCGGTCACCAACCGGTCCGGCTGAGATCGGCCCGCGAGCACCGCATCATCGCCGTACAGCAACTGACCGTCGGCGCTGAAGAACACAGCCGTTGGCGCGGTTCCCGCCCGATTTCCCAACGTGACGACTCGGGAGGAGCCACTCGATCTCACGACTGCTGCGGTGAACGAAGTACCGATATCGAGGCCAACGACGTACCCCGTCTCCGCGTGGCGGCTGCTCACCACCTACTCGGCCGTCTTGGGGAGACGAGTCACCTTGAACCGAGTGAAGTGAATGTGAACTCGACCGGAGTCCTCTTCAGCTGCCGCCCGCAAGTACATCGCCAACCCCTGTCCGCCGAACAGCCCGTCGAAGACTGCAACTGTCGCCTGGTCAGTCGACCCGATCCTGTTGCCGTTGATCTCCATGGTTCGCACCTCGGTCGGGCTCTGCATGACCATTCTGAACTCCACTTGCTCGCCGCGAACGATGCCAAGATCCTTGGTGCCGGTAGCACTGCGCAATTCGTACGTTCCGTTCGGCAACAACACACGCGAGAAGGCTCGCGCTGTACTGCCCGCTGCGGTGGGACAGGTTTCCAAAAAGAACCCTTCGCGCTCCTGATTGACGGCAGCGCCAATGCCGAAGCAATATCCGTCTCCTCCGACCGTGCGTTCGTCGACGCGGGCAATTGCCACGATCTCATAGTCATACTCGTCATAGTCGGCGAAGTAGTCATAAAAGCCAATTGCTTCAGCCGGCGTGCCATCGGGATTCAGTTTTCCGGTGGTGTTGAGGTGATAGCTGTTCAGCGGGTGATAGCCGAACGATGCGTTACCCGCTTCGAGCTTGGCGGTCTTCCAACGTACCGATACCGGATCGGTGAAGTCCCAGTCGGTCTCGTCTCCGAGTTCGACGCCTGGTTCTGGAATCGTCGGAGCGACAAACGGCAACACCTCGAACTCGGCGTGCGGAAGCGGCTCGCCAACCCCGACAGCACAGCGGAATCCGGCCCATTTGTCCATGTGGTAACGAACAGGATCGCCATAGGCCCGCTCGAAGCTCTTCAACGGGTAGTCGTTGGTCCCTCCACGCACCACCCACTCGCCGGCTCCAACGCCGTTGCCATAGGAGTCCGTGACGTACTCCCAGGCATTTCCCGTCATCCCGTACACCTGTGCACCGTTGACGTTCGACTGCTCCGTAACCGGGTGGGTATGGACGAAGACGACGGGAGCGAACTCGGCGCCGGTTGAAAAAGCGCTGTCTTCACCGTTCGGCCCCAGCCTGGCGGCAACCTCCCATTCCGCTTCGCGAGGCAGCCGCTTGCCGAGCGCGGCGCAATACGCCTCGGCGTACTGAGGCGCTACGCCAGTGACGGGGTGGTCGATTTCGCCGTCCGGGTACGTTCCGCTCAACCACGCGACACCGCCTGGCTTGGCGACATCGGTATAGACATCCCGGAAGCGGCTGTAGTCGCCGTTGGACACCTCGAACTGATCGATAAAGAAACCGGACATGGGCAGTTGCTGTGCCGGAGACGCCTGGTCGGTTCCGTCTTCCCACCCCAAGAGATAGGTACCAGCGGGAACGTACGCCATGTCGGGAATGGAGCTGCCAGCCTCAGTCAATGCGACGGCTCCTCCACCGTCGACAGTGATGTCGGGAGCGCCCGGTTCCGACTGCCCACTCACTGCGGGTTCGCTTGCAAGGGGCTCGGCACCAGCGGCGGTCTCAGGTGGGGTGAGAGCCGTCACGCTGTCATCGTCTGAGGATCGCGTCGCGAAGTATGCGATCGCCCCAATTCCGACCGCCGCAGCGACTGCGCCTGCAATGGCGACAGCTCGCATGGAGCGCTTCGGTGACGCAGTGGCGTTGGTCGGCGCCGGAATTGCCGGTTGAACCGGCCCTGATGCCGCGGCGACGTGATCGTTGGCGCCCATCGGCTGCGTCGGGGGCGACAGCAACGCCGAGGAGCTCGCGAGCGATGAGGTTGTGACAGACGGTGGAGGTGGCGATTGGGGAAGCGAAGGAGATGCCGCCCACTCGGGCGCTGCAATAGCCGCACCTCGGGCGACGGCATACAGCGCGTCGATATCACGGGCGATGAGGTCACCGAACTCGGCACGGAGCCGCTCACTCACCAGCGGGATCCGCGAGGACCCGCCGACCAGAACCACGGCGTCGAGTGCCTTGGACGCCACTCCAGCCGAGCGGATCGCGGCGCGAAGACACCTGATCGTGTCGGCAACCTGCGGCTCGATCATCGATTCAAACTGGCGCCGATCCAACGCAACCGCACGATGGACACCCGGGAGCAGGACCGGGATCTCCACGCTCATCTGAGTCGACAACAGCTCTTTGGCTTCAGAACAAGCCTTACGGAGGTGCACCATTGATGCTTGGACATCTGGCGAATCCGGGTCAGCCGGCCAATCGTTGCCGAGCGCGGAGCGAACGTGATGGAGGATCGCCCGATCGAAATCCGTGCCGCCAAGGTGTTCGATTCCGGCCGACTCACCGAGCAGCTCAAATCCTTGCGCTGACTTTCGCACAACAGCCGCGTCGAACGTTCCGCCACCCAGGTCGTAAACGGCGACGAGAGCCCCCTCGGCAACTCGGGTTTCGGCCGCATACGCCGTGGCAGCAGCTTCGGGTTCACTCAGCTTTGCCACAGGACCGATGTCGGCTCGCCGCAACACCTGGCTGAAGAGATCGAGCGTCCACGGGCCCCAGTTGGCTGGATGGGTGACGATCGTCGTTCGCGGCGGCCCACCTTCGCGATCGACGACAAGGCCCCAGACCTCCTCGATCACCGCTTGCATCAAGGCTTCGGCCGAGAACGGTGATGCCCGCAGCATGATCGGCGTCGCGTCGCCCATCCGACGTTTGAACTCAAACGCGGCACCACTCGGATCGATCGCGGCCCGGCGTACAGCAGCATCCCCCACCAGCTGCTGGCCATCTTCGGTGCGGTAGACCACCGTCGGAATGTTGTCGGCGAGCGGCCCGAGCGGTACGACGTCGACCGCTCCGTCCTCGCGGCGGATCGCCGCAGCGGTGTAGCTCGTACCGACATCGATGCCAAGGTCGTACCTCACGAAGCTCTTCCTCTCGTCCTCACCGAGAGCGTGCGCCATCGGCTCCTTCGAATCTCGTTGCATGTCGAATGCGCAGCGTCGACCACATACGCCCGTGCGGACCAGCCGATTTGTTCGCTCACCGACGATCTACCCTGAGCACGATGAGTCACCCTTTGATACACGCAATTCACTCAAAGTGCTGTTTGGGTCGACAATTGGTCAAGATAACAGAGATTTACAACGCGTCGAACTGAGCGTGACAAAACCAGCCCATTCAGAGCACACGGTGGCCGCGCCTTTGCAGGAAGTCGCCGAGACACCACTTTGCGGAGTCGCTCCAATCCAAATTGTCAAGAACGGTTGTTGATTCTTCGCGATACGTGGGAAGATGAAACATGGCTTTTTCTCGACGGCGATTGGTTCAAGGCGGCCTTTTGGGATCGGCGGGGGCCGCGCTTTTCGGCTCTCAACCCGGCATCGCCGCCGATCGACCCATCAATCCATACGATCCGAACCCGACACCTCGCCCGATCGGGAGCGAAGCCGGAGCTTTCCCCAATCTGGTGTCAGACACACTGCTGACGCTCACATTCGTTCCCCTGGTTTCCCCGTATCGCGCGCTCGACACACGCACCAACAGGTTCGGGCGCCAATACCCGGGTGAGCCTGCGCTGAGGTTCGACGTGCTCACCGATCTCAAGGATGTCCCTCAGTTTCCCGAGACAACCCAGAACGCCACCTGGGCGATTGCGTACAACCTGACGATCACCGGCACCGAGGGTGCTGGGGGATACCTCACGGTGTATCCCTCTGACTTGCCGAGCCCACCGAACACCTCTGCGATCAACTGGTTCGGTCCGAATCTCGACCTCGCCAACGGCGGCGTCGTCGGCATCCCGGGTCGCACGGTCAGCATCGTCGCGGGTGGCCCTCCAACAGTCAGCGCCCACGTGATCCTCGACGTCACCGGCATCTATGTCGATTCGCGCGCTTGATCCATAACGCTATGAAGCGAGTTCGACCACATGCGGGGGAAATGCGTTGAGCGAAGCAGACATCGGTGCACTGGTTCGGTCATTTGTTGCAGAACATGGCTGGACCTCGATGGCGAGTCCGTCATTGGGAGTCAATCTGTTCAGCGACGCGCTCGGGGCGTACCCGTCCATTTCGCACGAGCGCCGGGCGATCTTGACACGCGTACTCAGGGAACGACGTCTCGTCGATTCCCTGGGGATCGTGGCGCCTGCCCCGTTGCCCCAATGGGACCAGCGAAGCACGGACCAGGCGCTCACCACGGCGATCGCCGACTGGGCAACTGCAGGTAGCTCTGCCGCACGGCCATCGGCTCCCGTGTTGGCGGGGGCCGCGTTCGTCGAGCTGGCTACCAAGGTGTGTGCTGCGCGGGGTATCAAGCTCGAGCGCCCCATGCCTGGCGCGGGCGGAGTTGAAGCAGTCGTCGGCCGGCAGCCGAGCGGGGAGCTCGTGCGGATCGCCGGACTCAAGGTCGCCGGAGCATCGGTCTCAACATCTGGCCAGAGCGATCCGTCGGGGTTGATCATCGAATCGGGGCGCTCGGACGCGTGGGCATACGTGGTTTCGCCGCTGACGACCGGCCGAACTCTCGGTGATCAATTGGCGAGATCTCGTCCTCAGACCACCGCAGCCGCCGTTCACATCTTGCGCGATGTGGCAAGTTGTCTTGCCCACCTCCATCGTTTGGGCGTTGCCCATGGTGCGCTGTCGGTGGAGTCCATCATCCTCGACGACGCCGGTAGGGCGTCGCTTGTTGACTACGGCCTGGCAGCTCTTGCGGGGCGAGCGATGTCACTGGAGTCAGACATCGAAGCGTTCGCCGATCTCTCGGCACGCGTACTGACGGACCGCCCGGCCAAGACGTTACGCGGGTTGTCGGATCCGGTGAGTGCCGCCTGTTCGGATGGACCACGAGCGTTCACCATGCTCATCGATTCCTGTATCACCCCTCAGGCTGGCGTCGCGCTTCCCACATGTCGCGATATCGCCCGATCGCTATCCATTGATTGGCGTTCGGTACAGATCCCGTCGCAAGAGTTCCCCGAAGCGGAACCGGGAGGCGCCGACACCGGCGAGCTCACACCCGCCGACCTGGAGTCCGACCGCCGCGTGGTTGCGCCTCGACCGCTTGAAACGGCAACAGCTCCGAAATTGCCGCCTCCGCACAGCGGTTCGAACCTTGACGGCGCCACAGCGCCGCAGGTTGAGATTCCAACTGACGTTGTCAATCTGCCCCCCACCTCAGGCGTCGAGGCACACACACCGACACGCGGTGACGACGCCGTGCATCAGTCGCTCCTCGAATCGACGCCTCGCCAGGCGCCGCAAAAGCGACGAATGGCCTTGGTCCTCGCAATCGTCGGGGCACTCGTCGCTGCAGCCATCGTCGCCTTTGTGCTCACCCGGCCAGACAACTCGAAGGATCAGCCGATCACGACCGACGAGGTCAGCATCGCCGATGGTTCGGCAACATTCGCTCCCTTGAAGATCAACGATTCGATCTCGGCGGCGCGGACCTGGACGATCTCGGGGAACACGCTGATCGGAAAGACACGACTGTCCAACGGCGGCGCCGACTGGGTGAGTGCCGTGTACGACGAGGTGTTGCCACCCGCCGTCGCAGGCAATACCGAGGTCGAGTTCACCCCGTTGCCGGAGGATCCAGAAGATCTCACTCGCGGGTTTGCCCGGTTCGTCAAGGGGATCGATCCAGGCGACTCAGTGCTCATCGAGTACTCAGCCGACCTGGGCGAGATCGGATCACCATCTCACGACGACCTTCTGATTTGGGCCGACGACTGGCGAGCCGAGTACGACGAGCACCTCGCTGACCCGGCCGACTCCCCGATCGATACGGATTGGGATGGCGTTCCTGATCCGGAGGATGCCTGCAGCGATTTGTGGGGGTCGCCCGCCACAGCCGGCTGTGAGGACAGCGACGGCGATCAATTGCGTGACGACAACGGCGACGACAAATGTCTCGACGCCTGGGGGCCAATCGAAACCGGTGGCTGCCCCGATGACGACGTGGACAACATCGCCAACGACCTCGATGCCTGTCCGACTGAACCCGGGTCGACTGAAGCATCGGGCTGCCCCGACGACGACGCTGACGCGATCGCCAACAGTTCAGACGCGTGCCCCACGGAGCCGGGAGTCGCCGAGGCGGCGGGCTGCCCCGATTCCGACGCTGATGGCGTCGGCGACGCAACTGACGAGTGTCCGGATGCCGCAGGTGTTCCCGGATCGAACGGATGCCCGGACGTCGACGGGGACGGCGTCAACGGCGCGGACGATGCATGTCCGGACGAAGCCGGCAGTAGCGACGCCGCGGGTTGCCCGGATCGTGACGTCGACGGAGTCGGTGACGCAACCGACCCCTGTCCCGACAACCCCGGGACCGTTGACGGCTGCCCGGACACAGATGGCGACGGCGTGATCGATGGGTTTGATCCCTGCGTGCGCACAGCGGGTGAGTTCGATGGATGCCCGGACAGCGACGGCGACGGGATCCACGATGGCAACGATCGCTGCCCATCACAGCGTGGGACGACCGCCAACAGCGGATGTGCCAGCGCGCCAAGCACAGGCGGTGGCACAGCAGGAGGCGGCAGCACAGGAGGAGGCGGGGGCGGCACGGGCGGAGGCGGCACCGCAGGTTCGATCAGCATCTCCGGTCCGTCCTCGGTGAGTTCCGGTGTGTTGTCGGACCGCTTCAGCGTCAATGTCAGCGGATTCACACCGGCGTCCTACCAATGGAGCGACGGATCGACGAGTTCGACCGTGCGGCTCACGCTGTATGAGTCAACAACCGTGTCGGTCACGGTGTGGGACTCGAGCGGCCGG